>APFE030966252.1:0-10779 GCA_000404065.3 Pinus taeda | reverse complement strand
TCCAAACCACTACCCAGAACTTCCTGAAACTTCTTAGAATCATGAATGATATGAAAACAAGGCTAAACATATAAAATTGAAGGTAGAACTTGACCTAGAATACCTAGAACATAATAGATATTTTGTCAAACACATGGGAAACATGTAAGATATAGGTAATGAATGCATATCTAATCATAAAAGTATGAGATTCATCTGATAATAATCAAGAAGGCCCTATCTTGGCTAAAGGGGGCCTGAACCAGGTTTAGAGTTGTTCGTGCTAGCCAACAAAACCCATAACTATTGGCCATTTTGATAATAACGTGCATAGCGTAGGCTGCAGTCTCACCCAAAGTACTATTGGGGGATGATAGAACTAGGTTTCTACATCCAATGAGTCCATGTGATAAGTCATTCTTAGGCTCTGATAGTTCATATCTCCCTTCATGCAAATCGGTATCCTTCTAGGGATTGTTACCTTAAAGAGGGTGAAATGGCCTCTATACCTTCGTGAAGGTCTATGATCGGTGTTTGCAGACCTTAAATAGACAATGTATCGACTTTAGCACATCAATAAGTTACCCTATATATGAATTCATGCATATCTATTCATTTTATCAGAAAACATAGCTGAAATAACCCTTAACTTTGTCAACACAGATAACTACTTAAAGCATGCATAAATAAGACGGATTTAGTTGTTTCATGGAGCATTCATTCATTAGTTCATAGGAAGCACATAATAAAGTGTCAAATCATAACATAAATGGAATGAATAGAAATGCTTAAATCACCCAATAACTCTTCAAAATTAGCCTTTCTTAATCTTCAACATTCATATTAGAGACTCCTTGACCCTGCGCACTTAGCTGCAAGGTTCCGCGCACTTAGCTACGGACTTAGCATGGCCTCCTATGCACTCAGCTGCAAGAGCCTTCCCCTTCTCGCCTAAGTATAGGAATCCAAGCCTTCCTGCCTTAACACTCACCAAAAAATTTTCTATCTTTTCTCTTTGTTATCAACTACTACTTCTAGACTCGCTATGACTCAAATATGTAGCCTTTTCAATACAATACCTAGTTTGCGGACCATAGGTGAGTCTCAAAACTAACTTATCTAGTTATCTAAACAAGGGGCTAAGACCATTTTGACTCCTATTTTCCTTTGCATCTGCTATAACACCTTCAACTTTTCCTAAAGTGACAAAGTAAGCTGACAAGCTTCCTATAGCCACAACTATAATTTGGCCTTTAGAAGGGCCTTTTTCTTCTACAATTCTTCTTCATGTACTTGTAGCTTCTTTCCTTCCTTAGCTTTGTGAGGCATTGTGCTAGTCCCAACGTGCGCATAGTCGCTTAGACCTCATCATACTTATACTATGTCGCACAGATAATGATGTTCAACTTCTGCAAGTTTGGGTCCTCATGTAGATTTGTACATAATTCCATTGCTGCATCAGACATCATTGCGCAATCATTGACTGCGGTATCCAAGGTGCTCATATTTTCCTTGATTCCTTCTTTGTGCTACTCCTGAACCTTTGGAACTCTATGCTAACCTACCCTACTCTACGCTAACCTACTCTACGCTACCCTACCCTACCCTACCCTACTCTACCCTACTCTACCCTACTCTACCCTACCCTACTCTACCCTACCCTACTCTACGCTACCCTACCCTACTCTACGCTACTCTACCCTACTCACCCTACCCTAGCCTACCCTACTCTACCCTACCCTACCCTACTCTACTCTACCCTACCCTACCCTACCACCCTACCCTACCACCCTATCACCCTACCCTACCCTACCCTACCCTACCCTACCCTACCCTACCCTACTACCACCCTACCCTACCCTACCGTACCCTACCTTACTCTACCCTACCCTACTCTACGCTACCCTACCCTACTCTACGCTACTCTACCCTACTCACCCTACCCTAGCCTACCCTACTCTACCCTACCCTACCCTACTCTACTCTACCCTACCCTACCCTACTACCCTACCCTACCACCCTATCACCCTATCCTACCCTACCCTACCCTACCCTATATAAATATTGTAATTGAGACAATTAATAAAAAGTGTATTCAAAATCAATGTTAAAAAATATTTACTTACAATTTTATTTTACAATATACATTTATCTATAAAAGCATTTTTATTTTATATTATATAATTCAATCATTTTTTCATTATACATTTTCATATTTTAATTAAATCCTATATAAGTTTATAGAAATTTATGTATATAGATGTTGTAATTGACATTTACATTTACTTTAGAATTTACTTTTGCAATGCAGATTTAAATATAAAAGTAGTGTAATTTTATATTAGATAAAATTAAACATTTTTTATATTACTTAAATTAAACAAATACATCATATTACAACACTAATATACTATGATATAGAGTTTAATAACATATTAAATACTCCAGATGCAATACAGGTTATACTACAGTTGATAGTTCCATCGAGTGCACCACTTATCATAATCACACATTTCCCAATAAGACCCATTGATTCTCGTCGATTGCAATTTGCAAAGAAACTATTGGTGTCAATAGTTTATGGTCGTCGTGCTATGAAATTTTCACCTAGTTAGCGCATTTTTGGAGTGAAATTGTAGGATCCTGCTAGAAATGGTGAAATTTGTGGAGCGAATATTGGGAAAACTATGAGAGGTCATAAATTCTTCAATTTTTGACCAAATTCAATGAAAATAGAGGTTAGATGGCCTTTTTTGGATATTCTGGACACATTAGAGTAGGTTTCAGAAGCATTTGAGCATTGTAAACACATAGTTTTACATTTTTGAGCATAATAGAGAGGTGAAAGCCATTGGAAGCTAGACCAAGGAGATGTAGCCCAACAGGAGTGAACTCGTTTATCATGTTGCTGATGTAATGTTTTTTTGATTATGTTACATGAATTTACACTAATCAAGCATATCCTACTTTAGCCAACCCTAACTTAGCCTAACATAGCTTGACTAAGCTTGCTCTAGCCTAGCCTAGCCTAATTTAACCAAATCTAACCTAGCCTAACCAAGCCTAGATTAACCTTCTTTAGCCTAACTTACTCTAGCCTAACCTAACTTATTCTAGCCCTAGCCTAGCCTAGCCTATTCTAGCCTAGATTACATTAGCATAGCCTCCTCTAGATTAGTTTATCTTATCACACACTAGCCTATCCTAATCTGCTCTAGACCAGCCTACTATACTCTAGTTTAGGCTACCCTAACCTACTTTATCCTAGCCTACTCTAGCCTAGCCTAGCCTAGCCTTTCCTAGCCAACTCTAGCCTAACCTAGCCTAGCTTAGTTTATCCTAGACTTTCTTGAATTATCATATCTTAGCTACTCTATCCTATCCTAGCCTAGCCTAGCCTACTCTTTCCTAATTACTCTATCCTACCCTAGACTAACCTAACCTAGCCTACTCTTTCCTACTTTAGCCTAAATCTTATCCTACCCTAGTATAGCCTACTCTTTCCTTACTTACTCTATCCTACCCTAGACTAACCTAACCTAGCCTACTCTTTCCTACTTTAGCCTAAATCTTATCCTACCCTAGCATAGCCTACTCTTTCCTTACTTACTCTATCCTACCGTAGCCTAACCTAACCTAGCCTACTCTTTCCTACTTTAGCCTAACCTAACCTAAACCAACCTACTTTAGCCTAATCTATCCTAGCTTAGTTTATCTTACCTTAGCCTAGTGTTGCCTACTCTAGCTTAGCCTACTATAGCCTAGCTTAGTTTACTCTATCATATCATAGACTACTCTAGTCTACTCTACCCTATCCTAGCATAGCATACTCTAGCCTAATCTACTCTTTCCCAGCCTAGCTACCCTACTATAACATAGTCTAGCCTAGCCTAGCCTACATAGCATAAATTACCATAGCCTAGCTTGGCCTAAGCTACCATAACCTAACCTAGCCTAGCGTGCCCTACTCTTGCATAACCTGCTCTAGCCAAGCTTACCCTAGCCTTGCATAGCCTACTCTAGCATAACATCCTTTGGCCAAGCTTAGCCTAGCCTAGCCTAGCCTACTCTAACATAGTCTAGCCCACTCTAACATAGCCTAGGTTGGACTAGCCTAGCTTAGCATTTCCTAGCCTCTAGCCTAGACTACTATAATGTAACCTAGCCTAACCTACAATATTATAGCCTAGCCTAGCCTAACTAACCTAGCCTACTCTAACCTACTTTGGCCTAGCCTACTCTAGCCTAGCTTATACTATCATGGCAAAGTATGTCTTACTCTTGCCTAGCCTAACATACTCTAGCCTAGTGTATCCTATCATATCCTACTCTAGCCTAGCCTAAATTAGCTTACTCTTGCCTAGCCGTGCCTATCTTTACCTTTCCTGGCCTAGCCTAGCTTAACCTACTCTAGCGTAGCTTAGTTTAACCTACTCTAGCCTAATAGCCTAGTCTAGCATAGCGTAGCTTACTCTAGCCTAGTCTACTCTAGCATAACCTACTATAATGTAGCTTAAAATACTTTGGCCTAGTTTGGCCTAGCCTGCACTAGCATAACCTAACGTATCGTACCTAGCCTAGCCTACTCTTACCCTACTCTAACCTACTTTAGCCTAGAATACTCTAGCCTAGCCTAAACTATCCTAGCCACCTTTATTACCCTAGCCTAACACACTCTATCTTAGTCTATCTTAGACCAATCTAGCCTAGCCTAGCCTACCCTAACTTAGTTCAACCCATGCTTTCTTAGCCTTTCCTAGCCTTACCTTGCCTAACCTAGCTTTATCTATCTTAGCCTAGATTAGGCTACTCTAACCTAGCCTACCTTAACCTAGGTTAGCATACTCTTACATTGACTAGCCTAGCCTTACCTTCCGTAACCTATCTTTCTCTAACCTATGCTAGTCTACTCTACCCTAGCTTCGCTTAGCCTACTTTAGCAAACTAGCTGAGTCGAGCATATCCTAGCTTACTCTAACCTAGTCTACTCTATCCTAGCCTACTATAACCTATTTTAAACTAGGCTAACCTAGTCTAATCTAGCTTAGCCTAGCCTAGCGTAGTCCTTTGTAGCTTAGCCTAGCCTAGCATACTTTGGCCTTCCCTACTCTAGCCTAGCCTTACTTAGTCTATTCTAGCCTAATCAAGCTTAACCTATTCTAGCCTAGCATACTCTAGCCTAGTCGAGCCTAACCTATCCTAGCCTACTCTACTCTAACCTAGTCTACCCTAGCCGAGTCTAGCATATCCTATTCTACTTTAATTTACTCTAGTGTAGTCTAGCCTACTCTATCCTACCCTAACGTAGCTTAGCCTACTCAAGCCTAACCTATTATAATCTAACCTAGTTTCGCCTACTCTACTATATCCTAGCCTAGCCTACTTTAGGGTACTTTAGCCAACCCTAGCCTATCCTAACCTAGCCTAATCTAGCCTAACCTTGCATAAATTAGCCTAACCTACTTTAGCCTAGCTTACTTTATCTTTATAATTTCCTATCCTCTTCTACTCTAACCTACTATAGCCTAGCCTATGCTACTCTAGTTTAGCCTACACTAGCATATCATATTATAGTCTAACCTACTCTAGTATAGCCTAGCTTACTTGTCCTACTCTACTTTTGCATAGCTAAGCCTACTTTTACCTACTTTAGCTTAGCCTAGACTAGCCTTCTCTAGTATATCCTATTCTACTCTAGCCTACTCTAGCCTATCCTAGCCTACTCCATTCTACTTTAGCCTAGCTTAGCTCACTCTAGCCTAATGTACTCTAGCGTAGCATATTCTAGTCTAACCTACTCTAACCTAGCCTAGGCTGGCTTAGCCTACCGTACTCTACCCCACTAGGCTACTCTAACCTAGCCTAGCCTAGCTTAACCTACTCTACTCTAGCCTATTAGGTTCATCTGACCTAACCTAGCCTACTTTAAACTACCTTAGCCTAGCTTACCCTAGCCTACTCTACCATATCATATCCTAGTCTAGCATATCCTAACCTCCTCTAGTCTAGTCTTGTATGGCCTAGCCTAACCTAGCCTACTTTAGCCTACATTAGCCTAGCTTACCCTAGCCTACTCTACCATATCATATCCTAGTCTAGCATATCCTAGCCTCCTCTACTCTAGCCTTATATGGCCTAGCCTATCCTGGCCTAGCCTAGCCTAGCCTACACCAGCCAAGCGTAGCCTAGCCTATCCTAGCCTACTCTACTCTAGCCTATTCTAGCCTACTCTACTCTAGCCTCACCTAACCTATGCTTTCCAACCTCACCTACTCTATAATAACCTACTATACTCTAATCTAGCCTAGCTTATACCCTAGCCTAGCCTAGCATACTCTACTCTACTCTAGCCTAGCCTGTCCTATCCTATTCTACTCTAACCTGCTCTAGCCTAGCCTAGCTTATCCTAGCCTTACCTTACATAACCTAGCCTTCTCTAGCTTAGCCTAGCATACTCTAGCTTAGCTTAGATTAGGCTACTCTAACACAGCCTACCCTAACCTAGGTTAGTGTACTCTTACTTAGACTGGCCTAGCCTTACCTACCCTAGCCTATCTTTCTCTAACCTATGCTAGTCTACTCTACTATACCTTAGCTTAGACTACTTGAGCCTACTAGCTGAGTCGAGCATATCCTAGCTTACTCTAGCCTAGTCTACTCTATCCTAGTCTACTCTATCCTAGTCTACTCTATCCTAGTCTACTCTAACCTACTCTAACCTAGGCTAACCTAGTATACTCTAGCTTAGCCTGGCCTAGAATACTCTACTCTAACTTAGCCTAGCCTAGCATACTCTAGCCTTCTCTATTCTAGCCTAGCCTTACTTAGGCTATTCTAGCTTAATCAAGCTTAACCTATTCTAGTTGAGCCTACTCTAGCCTAGTCGAGCCTAACCTAGCCTAGCCTACTCTACTCTAACCTAGTCTACCCTAGCCTAGTCTAGCATATTCCATTCTACTTTAATTTACTCTAGCGTAGTCTAGCCTACTCTATCTTACTCTAAGCTAGCTTAGCCTACTCAAGCCTAGCATATTATACTCTAACCTACTATGGCCTAAACTAGCTTAGCATATTCTACTCTATCTTACTAGGCCACCCTAACCTATCATAGCCTATTTTACAATACATAGCCTACCCTAGACTAGCCTACCTTAGCCTACTCTATCCTTTAAATCCTAGCCTAGCCTATCTTAGCATAATCTAGCCTAGTATTTACCAAATTAGCCTAGCTTAGTTTATCTTTATAGTTGCATATCCTCTTCTATTCTAACCTACTCTAGCCTAGCCTAGCCTACTCTATCATATTATAGCTTAGCTTAGCCTACTCTAACCTAGCCTATTCCAATCTAACCTCCTCTGGCCTAACCTAGTTTAGCCTACTCTAGTCTAGCCTAGCCTAGCCTATTTTAGGGTACTTTAGCCCACCCTTGCCTTTCCTAACCTAGCCTAGCTTATCCTAGCCTACTCAAGCCTAACCTTGCCTACATTAGCCTAACATACTTTAGCCTAACTTACTTTATCTTTACAGTTTCCTATCCTCTTCAACTCTAACCTACTCTAGCCTCTCCTAACCTACTATATCCTACTCTAGTTTAGCCTACTGTAGCATAGCCTATTATAGTCTAACCTACTCTAGCATAGCCTAACTTACTTGGCCTACTCTACTATAGCCTAGTTAAACCTACTTTAACCTACTTTATCCTAGCCTAGCCTAGCCTACCTTAACCTACTCTATCATATCCTATCCTAACCTAACATATCCTAACCTACTCTATCCCATTGTAGCCTAGCCTCTCCTTAGCCTACTCGAGTGTAGCCTAGAATAACCAAGAATAACCTATCTACTCTAGCCTACACTAACCTAGCCTACTCTAGTATCTCCTATTCTACTCTAACCTACTCTATCCTAGGGCCTACTCTATCCTACTTTAGCGTATCTTAGCTCACTCTAGCCTAGCGTACTCTACTATAGCCTTCTAGGCTACTCTCACATATCCTAGCCTAGTTTAGTCTACCTTATCCTAGCTTACCCTAGCCTACTCTACCATATCAAATCCTAGTCTATCATATCCTAGCCTACTCTAGCATATCAAATCCTAGTCTATCATATCCTAGACTACTCTACTCTAGCCTTGTCTAGCCTAGCCTAGCCTAGCCTAGCCTAGCCTATTCTACACTAGCTAAGGATAGCCTAGCGTATCCTAGCCTACTGTAGCGTACTCTACTCTAGCCTCACCTAACATTTGCTACTCCAACCTCACCAACTCTACAATAACCTACTCTACTCTTATCTAGCCTAACCTACTTTACCCTAGCCTGGCCTACCATACTCTACTCTATTCTAGCCTAGCCTATCTTATCCTATTCTACTCTAACCTACTCTATCCTTGCTTACCCTACTCTATCCTACTCTACCCTACCTATTCTTATCTAACCTTCTCTAGCCTAAACTAGCTTACCCTACTCTACTCTAGCTTACTAGGCTACTCTAGCATAGCCAAGTCTACTTCAACCTACTTTAGCTTACCCTCACTTAACCTACTCTATGATATCCCATCCTACGCTAACCTACTCTATCCTATTGTAGCCTAGCCTATCCTTAGCTTAGTATAACCAAGCCTAACCTAGCCTAGTTTATCTACTCTAGCCTAGGCCCTAGTCTAGTCTACCTTATTCTACTCTAACCTACTCTAGCCTAGCCTACTCTATTCTCCTCTATCCTAGCTTGGCTTACTCTAGCCTACCGTACTCTAGCCTATCTTATTCTAGTCTAACCTACTCTATCATAGCCTAGCTTAGCCTACTTACTCTCACCTATTGGGCTACTTTAAACTAGCATAGCCTACTATAGCCTACCTTATCCTAGCTTAGCCTACCCTATCTTAGTCTAGCCTATCCTAGCCTACTCTACTCTATCCTTGCCTAACCTATCGTAGCCTAAACTAGGCTAGGCTAGCCTAGCCGAGTCAACTCTACTCTAACCTACCGTATTTTAGCCTATCCTATCCTAGAGTAGCCTAACTCTAGCCTAGCCTAACATGCTATAGTCTACTCTACTCTAGCCTAGCCTAATCTAGCCTACTCTACTGTACTCTAGCCCAGCCTAGCCTAATCTAACCTAGCTTAGCCTACACTAGCCTTACTCTAGCATAGCATAGATTACTCTAGCCTACCTTGCTGTAGCCTAGCCCACTCTTATCTACTCTACTCTAGCCTACCCTACTCTACTCTACTCGAGCCTACTCTAGCCTTACTCTACTCTAGCCTAGCCTAGACTACTATGGGTTAGTCTAGCATATCCTAGCCTAGCCTAGCCTAGACTACTATAGGTTAGTCTAGCATATCCTAGCCTAGCCTAGATTACTCTACTCTACCTTAGCCTACTCTACTCTAACCTAGCCTACTCTAGCATACTCTAGCCTTAATATAGTCTTTCCTAGCCTAGCCTACTCTAGCCTAGCCCACTCTAGCCTAGCCTAGTCTACTGTAGCCAACTTTACTCTACTTTACTCTAGCCTACCCTAGCCTAATCTTCTCTATCTTAGCATACTGTAGGATACTCTAACGTAGCCTAGCCTACTCTATCCTACTCTAGCTTAGCCTAGCCTACTCTACTCTAGTGTAGCCTATCCTAGCCTACTCTACTCTGTCCTAGCCTAGCATACTCTACTCTAGCCTAGCCTTGCCTACTCTACCCTAGCTTAGCTAAGCTTACTCAATCCTAACATACTCCAGCCTAGCCTATTATAGTCTAATCTATTCTAGCTTAGCCTAGCATAGCTTAGCCTACTGTACTCTGGCTTATTAGGGTACTCTAGCCTCGTGTAGCCTACTTTAACCTATCCTAACCTAGCCTACCCTACTCTATCTTATCCTAGCCTAGTCTAGCCTAGTCTAGCCTATCCTAGCATAGCCTAACCTAGCCTACTCTAGGCTAGCATACTCTATCCTAGCCTACTCTAGCCTAACCTATCCTATCATATCCTAGCTTACTCTAGTCTACTCTACTCTAACCTAGTGTACTCAATTCTACTCTAGCATTCCCTAGCCTACTCTAGCCTACTCTAGCATAGCCTAACCTAGACTACTCTTGCCTAGCCTAGCCTAACCTAGCCTACTTTAACCTACCCTCACATATCCTAGCCTACTCTACTCTACTCTAGCCTAGCCTATCCTAGCCTACTCTATCATATCCTAGCCTAGCCTATCCTATCCTAGCCTAGCTTAGTCTACTCTAACCGAGCTTACTGTACTCTAGCCTAGCCTGTCCTACTCTACCGTACCCTACTTTACTCTACTCTAGCCTAGCTTAGCCTAGCCTTGCCTACTCTATCATACTCTAACCTAGCCTATCCTACTCTATTCTACCCTAGCATACTCTACTCTAATCTACTCTAGCTTAGCCTACTCTAGCCTAGCCTAGCTTACTCTATCATTACACTATTACTTTAGCGTACCCTACTCTAGCCTACCCTAGCCTAACCTAACCTACCCTACTCTTCTCTAACTTACCCTAGCCTAGCTTACTCTAGCCTAGCCTTGCCTACTCTAGCCTAGCTAAGCCTACTCTAGCCTAGCTTAGCTTAGCCTACTCTAGCCTAGCTTAGCATAGCCTACTCTAACTTACTATCCTACTCTAGCCTAGCCTACTCTAGCCTAGCCTAGCCTATCCTAGCCTACTCTAATCCACTCTAGCCTATCCTAGCCCACTCTATCCTAATGTATCCTTTCCTAGCCTACTCTACCCTAACCTAGCCTACTCTACTCTAGCCTAGCGTGTCCTACTCTACCCTACCCTAC
>APFE030966238.1:0-26138 GCA_000404065.3 Pinus taeda | reverse complement strand
ACACTTCTTACAAAATTCTTCAAATTCCTTGCTGCAGAATTCTCCACCATTATCTATCCTCAGTACCTTTATCTTCTTCTCTGTCTGATTTTTCCACCAGAGCCTTAAATTCTTTAAACCTGTCAAAGACTTCAGATTTCTTCTTAAGGAAATATATCCATGTATTCCTTGAGAAGTCATCTATACATGATACATAGTACACAGACTTACCCAGTGATGGAACTTTCACAGGTCCAAACACATCACTGTGCACAAGCTCTAATATTTGTTTGGTCCTCTTACCACCAGAGGGGAAACTCACCCGATTCTGCTTCCCATATACACAATTTTCACAGAAATCAAAATCCAGAGAGCTATTACTCATACCTTCTACCATACCTTTACCATGAAGTATTCGAAGGCCCTTCTCTCCAATATGTCCAAGCCTTTGATGCCACGACATGGTCTTCTCTCCAGAGACCACTAGATTTTCTGCTCCATTTTCAGGAACCATAGAACTATTGCACCCGTCAACCACAGTGCTACCTTGCAGCTTGTACAGAGTTCCAATCCAAACTCCCCACATCAATACCAGTGCTCCTTGAACCATCTTGTAGGTATCCTTCTCAAACACTGACTTTACACCTACATCATCCATCTTGCTTACAAAAATCAGATTTCTGGCCAATGCAGGAATATGCAGAACACCTGAAAGGGTTCTAACCCTTCCACCTTGCAACTTCCTTTTCCGCGACCAACGATTCTAGCCTTCCTATCATCCCCTAAGAAGGCATCACCACCATCATATTCCTCATACTCGCGAAACCACTCTCTATGGGGAGTGAAGTGAAAGGATGCACCTGAGTCAATCAACCATGCCTCATGATCTACATGTGTACTTGAAGAAGCCAAGTACACATCCCCACCTTCATCTGAGGTGGTTTTCGCCTCTGTAGAAGGAGCATCATCAGATCCCTTTCCTTTATCAGGAGCTTTAGATTACACTCCCTTCTGAAGTGCCCTTCCTTTCCGCATTTCCAGCACACCACCTTTGTAGGTTTTCCTGGAGATTTAGATCTCCCTCTAGATTTAGATCTCCCACTCGATGACTTATTTTTGTTTCTGTTCTGGGACCGTCCTCATACAGACAAGGCATCACCATTCTGTTTGTCCATATTTTTCCGTCTCATCTCCTCCGTCGGCAAGGCTGAGACTATTTCATCAAACTGCAAAGCAGTTGCATTGCTACCTATTGCAAGCAATAACCAGACTATCCCACAAATCTGGTAGAGAACACAACGAACTGATGCACTTATCTTCATCTGAAATTTTAATATCAACAGATGATAACTGAGTTACCACAGTATTAAACGCATTTAGATGCTCTGTCACCGAGTCTCCATCTTTCATCCTCAGGTTATACAGCTTTTTCCGCAGGAACAGTTTATTCACCAGAGACTTAGATTGGTACAAAGTCCCTAACTTGTCCCACAGAGCCTTCCCCGTAGCTTCCCTTGATACATTCAACAATACTGAATCTGAGACACACAATCATATTGTGCTCTTTTCCTTTCGATCCAACTTCTTCCATTCTTCATCGGTCACTCCCGTTGGTTTAGTACCCGAATCTACCGTGATCCACTGATCTTTATCCACCAATACATCCTCCATCTTGAGTTTCCACAACTCAAGACTCTGACCATTGAACTTCTCAATCTCTATCTTTCCACTACTCGCCATCTTCTTTCACCACCAGAATCGATCTCGTAGATCTCCCACTGAACAGGGTCTACCACAGGCCCGAGCAAAACCCCTTAGCAACAAAGGCGTCGCCTTGAAGCCAAAACAGCTCGGATACCAAATGTAGGTTTTAACCCTGAACATAAATTACCTGCATACGAATTCTAAATCACAGGAAAAATAAAATGTGAGAGCATAACACATAAAACACATATACACAGAAATTTCCCACTGGATCTAAAAACCAAGACTACCAGCTTATTTTTCATTATATTCCTTTCAATGTTACAATACATATTTATACATGCCGAAGCATCCAATACCATGGACCGAAAACCATCGCGTCCAAAACCATGGACCGAAAACCATAGTAGGTTCGCCCAACCTAATAAGGGTCCAAAAAAAAATTTCTCGGGGCGCTGCCCCGAACCCCGTAGAGGGGGGCTGTCCGCCCCCCTCAAACCCCCCGGACAGGGGCGCCTGCCGCCCCCCTGTGACCCCCCCGCTGCGCAACAAAGGGGGGGCTCCACCCCCCCTCTAACCTCCCGGTTCACGACGTAGGTTAGTCGTGGAAAGAATATAACACAACCCAACATTTTCTTCCGCAGTTTATTTGTGAAGGTTGTAGTTTGAATTATTTGGTATTTGTCGTACAAGATAAATTGTTAAACTTACAATTAGAAAACTAATTTGCAGTTGCTACAATAGGATTTCAGTAATGAAATTTTCACACCTGATGAATAGAGGGTGGTAGCTTGGACTCCCCTCCAATGTAAAATTCTTCTTCTTTGAAGTTCAATAATGTTCAACAAATGAGCACAATAGCATAAGAAAAAATGGGCAAATGATCATAGATGAGCACAAATGAGCACATGAGCAGAGATAAGCCAAGATATGCAGTCATGACATTTGATGATGACGAAATATTTCTTATAGGACATATGTTGCAATCAATAATTTCTCCCTAACCGAGAGGGAGCATTAATTTTGGGAGCTTAGCAATAAATTTTCTTCTTTTACCAATCTTCACCATCAAGGAAGACCTCTACTAGCCCTTGGAAGAATTTAATTTGGTTAAGGAAAAATATATTTAATGTGGAAACCCCCATGTGCACAAAAAGGTCAGGTCGACCCAATCGGAATTTGGACACCCTTGGATGGCTATAAATACAAATCAAGTGACCCTCATTTGGAGATTATCAATCAGTTTTCTTTCTTTGGATTGGCTCTCATAGGTCTTAGGTAGTTCACAGAGATTTGTTTGTATAGGTTCGAAATGGCAAGGCTCGAAGCTCACATGTGTGATTAGGGTATTGGTTCTTAGTAGTAGGGATGCTACAATGTGTTTTTAATTGCAACCACAGACACGGAGGTTCATGAGTGTGATTGGAGGATTTCAACCACATACACATGTCTTTCTTTGTCCAATTGGAACTTCATGTTTGATTTTGATAGTTGACCGTAGTTGACTGCAAATTTTGACACTTGATGAAAGTTGACCGTAAACTTTTGAATCAGGGTTTTGATTATTAACATAGTTAGTTATTATTATATTTAATAATGATATAAAATAAAGTTATAATTTAATTAATCCTTATCATTTTTCATTCAAATATTAATTATGTGGAATGCCCTATAAAGTAGTGTATTTATGTTTCTCATGAGTACATATCTATTTTATAAATCATTTCATTTCTATGGGTTATCTAAAGAATATTAAAACCATGATTCTTTAGGTTATGCAATTGTTTCTATTTATTTTGAGATTTGATTTTTATTTTTTAAAATGTAATTGATTTTGATATATAGAAATGTTTTCGTTGAGAACTTGATAATTGTTTTCTTTCTATTTTGGGATTCATTTTCAATCTTTGAAATTGTTTTCTTTCTATTTTGAGATTTCATTTTCAATCTTGAAATATAATTGACTTGATATATATCAAAATATTTTCTTTCTCTGTATACTTTGTGGGGTAGTTGAATAATTGGACTATTTAAAGATTAGATTAGATACTCCTAAATCGTGATTTCTCAAACCACTTGTCAAACCTGAAAGATCACAAACAACTTGACAAAAACAATATAATCTATTATTATAAAATTTAATTTATAAACTATTTTTAATTAAAAGAAAAAACACTTACAACTATTTTTTTTATCGTATTAGAATTTTAATTCCTCATCAAATAAACTTAACCTTATTATCCTCGACATATTATTTAATATTTTTAAAATAAAAACACATCACTTGCATGTTTTAAAAAGAGTTATAATTTTATGTTATTTTTAATTTCTAATTGATTTTTGGATCTATTTTGTCTCGAAACCAAAAACTCTTACTTAAATACTACCTTTTAAAATCCATTCTCCACTTTTAAATTATTATTATTATTTTAAATTCTTAAACCCAATCCACTTCGGTAAAAACAATATGCAGAACCTTTTCTCTAATTTTTTTCTCAGCCTCTTTCTTTCACATGGGTCGCGACTCGCTACTGCCAGAAATCTCTACCAACCAACGGCGGGCGGTCGGAAGGATATTCCTCTAAAATAGCGGAAATAATTAAATGATCTGACAAAAGTTTCTGGTGATCCGTTGTATTCCATGTCTGTTTCGTCTACGCCGTCGGCGTTCCGGTAACGCCAAATCTGGCAGAACAACACACAAACTCGTAAAGAAGAAAAGGCCGAGAAACAGATTATATAAGGACTTGAAAAGGCTGTCTCTGTATACTTTCTGGGGTATCAGAGCAGAGGAATGAAGCCCCTTTCATGCCAAAAGTCAATGGCGATGGTAATGTCGATGGAGATGCTACTGTGTCTTTCTATATTTTCTCTTCTCGAGTAGCATAGCAGAGGCAGAAACCATTTTCATCATTTTTTTGTTTTTGAACTCAACATTGTTGAGGCAAACCTCTTCTTAATCCTTTTTAATGTTTGTTTTACCTTTGCGATTTAGGGTTTAGGAATTTCCAATGTTTGTTTTACCTTTGTGATTTAGGGTTTAGGAATTTCCCTGTCTAAAGGTTTTTTTATATTGATATCTATCATAAATTGGTTCACGTCATTAGTGATATAGCTTAATGAGTGATCCCAAAATAATAGAATTTTTTTCTATTCAATAGATAATCTAAACCCATTTAAAGTCCTGCTTGGTATGTCCCTAGACACTGTTGAAGCGCATGTTCCAGACGTTCAGAAATTATTTTGTTAGTTTATCATTTACTTATATATGTGCGGCACAGTACAATTGCAGGTGTATTCGAAGATATTTCCTCCTCATTATGAAATAGATAGGAAGGAAATTTAGCTATCGAAGGATTCCCTGTTAAGGATTGACAGCGATTTTGTATACCATTTACAGTGAGGAGTGAGAAGTGCAGGTGGCGAAGGAAGTCAGGCTATAAACAAACTAGCAAACAGGGTAAGCCGATTTTATTTTGTAAAAAAATTCACACAAAAATTATAAAACCATTTTCTGTTAATTTGTTTCTTTTAATTCCCTTAGGTTGTAAAATCGTATTTAAATACCCAAAAACTAGTGCTCTGTTTCTTGGACTTCATCAATATTATGCCAAATCTTAGTGTGTTGTTTTTTCCACTTGGGTATGGTGCTTTATATGTTGATATAGTCATATCGAAGAAAAAATTAGTGAAATAACCAATGGTAAATTAGTTAGACTAATTAAATTTAATATTAGTAAAACTAATTATATTTATTATATTTAAACTTAGTATTACAAAACCCTTTCCACATTTATTAAAGAAAATTATCACAAGCGATTCGCGGAAATCACCAGAAATAACTGAGAAAATAAATAAATCAACTAGTTTAAATAGGATGTTTCTTTTATTAATTTTATGGTAAATAATTAAGTTAAAATTTGAAAAATATTATGGTCAATTTTAATTCGAAAAAAGATAGAATAAAATTATTTAATTGTATAATATACGAAAAATTCTGTAAAATATTTAAAAATTTATATAAAACATTTAGATATTTAATATATTTTTAAATATTATATAATATTAGAAAATTAGATAAAAAGTATTATATTTAAATTTAATATTACAAAACCCTTTACAGATATATTAAAGAAAAATATCAAACCAAATTATTACCATTTGATTCACCCAATATTCCTTAATGTTACATATTTTTTTCAAATATTTTATAAAAAAAGGAGAGAGGTCTTACTACCACCTTAGTAGAGACACACACAACCAAGAGGATCCGTCTAACATCTAATGAGATAGTACACAAAGATGCAACGGTCATTATAAACAATCAACAAGAAAGATTTGTCTACTATTGAGCAGAATAGTCCACAAGGATGTGACAACAATAGAAACCATTACAACACATTCTCAATATGATAAGCACTAAAATAACTGAAACAGTTCAACTAATTTAGCATAGTTTCGAATAAACATGAAATATAAACATTAACATAACAATCTTACAAAAATATAAACATTCACAGAACAATCTTACAAATATTCATAATCCATGCATGAAGAACATGTTGGCCATTAAGCTTCATATATTAAGTAAAAGTTCCCGAACACATGTATACAACGAACAACATTAGCTCCAATAATAGAGCATTGGATCCACTCCTTTCTCCCCAAAAGAACTAGTTTATCTCTCTAATGCCTTGCAGGAGGAGCCAAGGTGGAAAGTCATTTTATCATACAGTGAGGGTGTATATATAGCCAATATGTGATGCTTCACCTTCCTTGTGACTGTTTGACTACTGCATGCCTATTTGACTTCCTATGAATTTTCGACTTTACATGCCTCTTCATATTGTGAATGTGTCATTTAGACTTCCACTTTACAACACATTTTGAATAGATAATTACATAATCCACAATAATGATGTGGCATATGATGACTCGTCATAGAACATGACATGACACTGATGACATGGACTGCATGATAATGTGGGAGTGGCAAGCTATCCTTCTTGCTACTTCTTCCTTTCTATACTAAACAATATTTGTGCAATGCTTCATCTTCATGAGAGATATGCTTTATTCTTCATATCCACCCTCCAAAGGGTTGTGAATCATATGGAGTCTTTATGCATTCCTGATATTTGATCTTTTGTTGTAATCTAGTTTTCCTTCATCTTCTTGCCTGATGATCATCTTATTTCTTCAGCTCCATATTTGTCTTCTAGCATGTTCTCCTTTTCCATCTCCTTCTTCATCATCTTGCCATAACATGATATATTTCATGCATCTGCAATCCACTCATGAAAAGATGACATCAATCTGATAAATCCCTAGCCTAAAATCTTCCATGATGATCCACTCACTGAGACATAAACTGGTGGCAAGTTGAGGGAGAGGCTTAATGACCATGAAATTAAGAAACTCAAGTAGCCAAGGTTCAAACTTGAGCCTTTATAATGCATAATACACAGTTCATGCTTGGACTGAGAAAAAAATTTGCACAATTTTAGGAGTAAGTGAGCTAGGCTGAGGGTTTTTGCACTGTTTCAGCTAACTTTGTAGTTCTCGATGGCAGAGAAGGCTAGTAACTATGCAGTTGTGTAGGACAGGAGTTGAAGGGCTAGGCTTGAGGTTTGAGACTATGTAATGTGCAATTTAGGCCTGATTGGAGGGCATGATTGCGTGGATTTGGAGGACAAGGCACGAGCTTGAACACTAAAATTGAAAATGTGCAGTACTTGAGTGACAACAGGATAGGTGATTACACAGTTGTGTAGTTTGCGAGTGCAAGATTGAGGCTTGAGGATTAAGACTGCAAAATTTGCAACGTTGGCTTAGGTGGATAGAAATATTGCATAGTTTTAGGACATAGGGGCTAGGCTTGACCACTAAGTTTGTGAACTGCATAGTTGTGGGAGGAAGAGACTGTGCATTGTGCAATGCCAAGAGAAAACGTTGTTGCTTGAGGAATGAGACTGCATAATGTGCAATTCAGGAGGGTTGGATGAGGTTGTGGCCCAGTGAGGAGTTTTTCCAATTTTGACTAAGTGTTGGATTAGTGAGAAGAAGTTGAATAAAAGAAATACTTGAACATGATCACACATTTATTTCTCTTGACAAAATAACATGGAACACTCAGAACATATGAACAACATAATTTTCTTAATTAAACAACATTATGACAACCCATTCCATGTGCGGCCCAAAAGATTCAATTTGCAACAACATTGACGACACTTGTGTGACAATGTGTAAAAATTTGGAAATGAGTGTGGAACATGTCTACATGATAATAAAAAATCATTATGACAAATATTTCGCCTTGAAATAATAATAAAAAAAACTCCACTTTACATGATAAGCGACAATTCCCACGGCAAAAGATGACACTTTCAATATAAAAATAAAAGTGCTAACGGCACTTGAGATATGTGAACGATGGTGAAAACAAAACATGCTAGGGTGAACATAACATGGAAATGAAACTAATTAAACTAAAAGAAAGTATCTAAAAGTTATTGTTAGAATTTAACTTCTTTATTGTTGGATTTGTATTTTTGATTGAAAAAGTGAATTCAATATCCTGAAAATCCCATAAAACTCTTATATTATACAACCTCAACAATTGAGATTGTTGGAACATAACATTATGTGTGCTCATGAGATCTACAGACCTTCTAGATATATCTAGTGAAGTGTCTAATAAACAGAGTACTTATTTGAGTGGTCAATAGGTTAGTCAACTAACATATTGACATCATGTTATTTATTTGTTTTATATAAAAAATGACTATCCTAAGGTAGTGTTAATATCCTTGTGGTATGTTGTCTCTTGTTGTTTGGTTTTTCCTTATATTTTGTGTTTCTCATCATGGTTATGTTAGCCAATTATTCAACTACCCAAAAGAGGATTCAATTTTTTGAATAGGGTGAATTCACTCCTAATGTTTCTAGAATTATAGATAATGGTTTTAGTAAGGAATTATCTACCCTACTCCATTTAATTTTTTACTTTTTCCATCACCCTATTCTCCATCTCTTATACAATTTCAATAATGATAATTGAAGTTAAATCATTTCCATCTCTGATGAAAAACATGAAATTCTTAAACAGATACAAAAAGGTGGTCAACATATATTTGATTTTTTCAAGGTATTTATTGTAGATAGAATCATGGGAGGAGTGACCAATTAGTCTTGTTCATTTGGAATCCACATGCACTTTTAAACTTAGGTGGTCATACCACTACTTCACTGTAACATTTGTAATCATTAACTCAATTTACTTTGTTTTAGGGAGCTAGAAATATTACCTCATCATCTCCATTATGAAATTCACATTTTCATCCTTAGAAATATATTCAAATTTAATCACCATCATGGATAAAATTATTTTTGAAGTAATAAATTAAAAATATAGATATTCTAGCTACAAGATTTTTAACATTTCTATGTATTTATACCATAAGAATCATAAGGTTACAATTTTTTTTACTCCATATTTACTTCACAAAAATTGAAGGAAGATGTTAGAAACCTCAATTTAGACATGCTAGATATGTGGTAAATCAATTGAGTGGGAATGAGTCTTCTCATTATTTCCATGTGCATGTGATTAACACCTGCATTTGTGTTTCATATGATTGCACATGTGCCAAGGCATGCTAAAATGTAAAGTTTTTAGAGTATACACCTTCGCTAAAGATCTAACATAAATTCATCTATACATATATAATTAGAATTATAATTCTTTGTTGTGTTATTTGTATATTTGTTTGGAAAGGTGGATTCAACATCATCAAATGCCCCTGTTACTCTCATACTATACTATCTCAACATTGAAACTTTTGGAGCCTAATATTGTTGTTGTTCATCACATCTGTAGAGGTTATAGAGATACTTGGTCAAGTGGTTGACCAGAAAATTAATTTATTGAGTGATTAATAGGTTGGTCATGTAATCAGTCGATAAATAGTTAGCCAATTGATTAACTAGTGGGACTATTAAAAATAGACAAAGTGAGAAAAATATGGAATATAAAAAAATTAATAAAACATTAACACAATGTTTTCTCCTATAGAAAACCACTCTAGGGAAAAAAAAGCTAATAGAATTCTATTAGTCACTTGGCTAAAACAAGTCCAAGTCAACCAACTAAGCCTTCATTACTCACATCATCAGCCCATTATAGTGAAGTTTTCCCAAGCATTTTAAAGGCTTAATTACACGCATTCCACAATCACCAAGCCATGGGAAATTATAAAACCATGGGACCAAATGCATGATTGTTGACCAAACAATGTTGACTCCTTTTCCATGTCAACTATTACATAACAATCCTCCCTTAAAACTTGTGCAGGGGTTTCGCTTGACCAGATATAACCAAACTGGACAAGTGAGTAAACATTGCTCACCTCCATGCCTTACCCGCCCTCAAAGTTTATATCTAAGGTATTTTTCCATTTTGCATGCCCCTTATCACCAAGTTCCAAATCTAGACTTCACTAATAATTTATGAAGGGTAAACATTCCTTACTGGTTTTTTTTCTAGTATAATATGTGTGGGTGTGTGTTAGTGGGTGTATGAATTTGTTTTTCTCTCGTAGCACTTAAACCACCATACTCCCATTTTCTATTTTGTTACACACTAGTAACTTCTATGATATTGTGGCCCACCTCCAAGATGATATGGTGATATTTAACAATAGACTCAATTCTACAACATGGGAATCATAATCAACTATTTCAGTAATAAATTTATCAGTTTATGCATTGTCATCATTGTCCAAATCCTATACCTCAACATTCTTCCTCTCACTCAAGTTTTGGTGTTTTTACATCTTCTAATTACTAAATTTGCAATAGCACATGCTCTTGCTCTTGAAAACGTGACATCGTAGGAGAGATGCGTGATGGGGACATTATCAAGGATTATGTGAAAGTGCTTGGCCTTCCTAATAAGGTTTTCTCTCACTAGGGTTGAAAAGGGTTACTGTGTTAGAAATGGGTCCACGTTGAATTCATGTCACGACCACCATGAGGAGTTCATTCTATATTCTCCTTTCCTGTGTCTTTATACATTCATATGTGACTTCACAAGGTGCATGTACCATTGACAATTTCACCCATCGGTGAACCATTCTATAGTATGAAAGAAACTAATCTTAGTTAGTTACGTGCCCACACATTGAGAATTGGCACACTCACACTTGTATCTAATACCATTGAAACCAAAAAACCCTTTCCAGACTTGTTATGTCATTGGAGAAAGGTATTCTTCTAATTTTCATTGCAAACTATTATTCTTCTAGTATTTACATGGGAGAACAATTATGATTTCATTTAGATACCCTAATAACGCCACTCCACCTTGGGCATTTGTGATCAAATAAAGAAAGATCGTTATGAAATCTAGCTACAAATTACTAGTCATGGTATTAACTTGTTAAACTACATCTATTGTTGTTCCACCCATATTCGTCCATCACAAAATAGCAATGAGATTTCACAAATAGATCTGACACCACTACATTATTTTTGAGGGCTTACATAATTGAGAACTTGGCCATGGCTTCTAGCCCTTTGTACTTCTTCTCTATTAATTCAATTAAGTTAACCTTCTCTCTTAATAGAGTCAATCCTACAATATGCCTTAAGTACCCTTTCTGGCATATCCATGCGCAAAGGCTACTTTTCTCCTTCTTAATGATGGAAGATAAAGTCATGTACAATAATCCTACTACTACTCGCTCTTCCTATAATCTATTGCCTTGGCCCTCACTTCCTGTTATCGTGGTCTCCACAGCTCGATTGTACCACTCTAATTTTAGAAACAATATATGCCATGTATCCAAGCCTTTTGTCTCTCACATCTACCAAACCAAGTGTATTATTTCATTTATTCTCATAAAAATAAAATATATTAATTTTTATTGAATTTAAATAAAAATACAATAATCATTAGTTTAACCGTCACAAATAAATCCATTTAACATCTTTATCTATCTTTATCTCTTTACGTAATTAATATTTTATATCCTCTTAATAAACAATATATACATTCAAATTATAACGCAATAAATAATTTATGGATTCAAATATAAACTATTAAATCTAAAAATATTTAAATATAATAGTATATATATGATTATATTGTAACAAAAATGCATATTGTTCGCCCATCATTTCTATCCAATAATATGTTGTCCAAAACCTAAATCATTATCTGTTAAACCACCACGGGAACTTAATCCTTAACGTTTTAGAATGTTTTATGTAAAAAGTAATGTAAAGTAACCGTAGATGAGTGGTTGACGTGGGCTATTAAAATAATATGTTTAGTTTGGGAGTTTTTTAATGGAGGTAAAGGAAATTTGTTTTGACTGTTAAAAGTGGTTGAAAATTGAATCAAAAATTAAAAAAAAAATTGTAGATATAATATTTGAATCATATTTTTTTGTGGTAGAATAAATTCAATACTACGAAAAATTTTAAAACACTTAAAATTATAAATCTTAACAATTTTTATTTAGATTTAGATGTACAGAAAGGAGAAAACCCTCACGTAAATCTCCGTCTTATAAATTCTGATGAATCTCTGCCATAAATTCGTACGGGAGTCGAACCAAAATTTTAGCTACGTATTTTGTAAATACAAGTGGAGAACTCTGCAAGTCAATCGAGTATTGAAATAGTGAGCATCATGTAAAGAACAATCGCAGGGCAACTCTCCTTTGGCAGGCAATAGAGAAAGAGCTATTAATTGCATACATGAAAACTAATCACAATTGCTGGCAAAAGGAGAGTGACCCTCTGATTCTCCCGCACAGTAACTTCTCATGTTGCCATGGACGGAGAGTAGTGTCGTCCATAGGAGAAATAGAAATAGAGGTACCATTCGTAAGTTCACGATATCGATATTTCCATGTAAAGAATAAGTCCAAAACACATAGCATATATGAACGAGAGCTACGTTTTATCATATATGAATAAGTCGACAAGGTGCTCCAGCTACTAATAAAAAATAAGAGATACAAAGTGCATTGGTATCTAAATACTACAAGGTATATATGGTGTATTGTTTCAATGTCATGATTTAGTTCCAATATTGGAAGGCAAGTTAAGACTTAGGGTATGACAATAACAACACCTTCATAAATGACTCATGTATGCATATGAAATGTAAGTATGATTTCCAATACATGTGATATATTGGTACACTTCATATTTGGAAAGAATCGTACATTTTAAACATGGTGGATGTCTTGATTTTTATAAAGCTTCCTATATGCATTAATTTTAATATATGATGACTTGATACTATTGTTAATGATTGTGATAAGCATGGTAACCTTGATGATAAAAGTGTAACAATAAGATTGATATTGAAGACATTCTTGTTAGGTTTTGATAAGCTTAGTAAATTTGACAATGTGGTAAATTTGGATTCCCTTGTCTTGATGGCTGGATAATGTGATAAAGAAGTGATGTTGCGATTATGATCCTTGAAGTATACTCCTATTAGCAATTCTAATTATTTTCCACTAACCCCTGATGAATGTTTCGTGTCATGTTCATATATAATGGTGAATTAGCCAATGTTGATATGTTATGAATATGATGCATAAATTTTTGAAAAATATGATATAGTTTGACTTCATGATTTGAAAATTTTATTGATGCATGACAACATTATGATAGACAGGTTGATGTCTTGAATAATGGTGACTAAAGTGGCTTCTCATTTAGAGGGAGAAACTCTCCATGAGATCTCTACACCTATTATTAATTGCAAAAAATGAATAGATGACACTTGATTGTTGAAGCAATTAATTATGGTCATCAATAAGCATCTAATATTGTTAAACATGTTTTGGCAATTTCTTATCTAAGAAGAGGTGTCTCCTAGTCTATGCCTCAACTATTGGGAGAAAGTATTAAGCATGAAATTATAATCCTCTCAACTACATGGAAGAAGGCCCATGCATGAAATTGAGCCTATAAAACTAAAATACTATGAGACCAGGAGTGCACCAGGAGTATGAAAGACCTACATACGTGGAGTAAATGATGAAAATTTTCGTGTGAAGGGAAGTTTTAGGATCTATATAAAGTTTGAATTATAATATAAAATGTGAATTTCTTGGCTAATATTGTGTTTGTATGAGACTGGAATATGCATAACAGAATGTTGTTTGCCTTGACTTGGTCATTTGAGCTAGTATATGACAATATTTGATAACAGTTGCAAGGGTTTGACAAGATTTGGCTTATTGGCTTGACTCAGTATAAATGATGAGAAATATTGGCCTGGATAATTGATGATGCCTTGGAATTTTGACATAATGCTTGATAGTTTCTAAATATGTTTTGAATTATTAAATGATTGAGTTCACAATCATTAAAACTTAGGGTTTTTATTCAATTTGCTAGTTGATAGTGGAAGTTTGCCTTGATATGATGATGGTATGACTTAATTGACTTGGTGGGATAAGTGACCCTCCGCATTCATAAATGATTCTAGATTGAAACCTTTTCCATTTATCACATTAATTGAAGTATAAACAATATTAATTCATTATGCAGTTATCTCACAATGAATGGATGGAACTTATATGAATTATCCTTGGTGTATGCATTTGCATCTAGTGACAAAAATGATTAATATTATGATCATGAGGATGGCTTGATAAATTTTTGCTTGATATTTCTTGGTAAATAACAATTGTTGACATGAAAATAGATAAGGTTATAACTTGGTATTTGGATGTCATCTCTACCTGACATTTGACTCGAATAGTTTATCACAACGATATTGGCATAAACTTTTATGAATAGTTTTGATTTGGCATCTCAGACTTGATACGCTGACTTAGTTGATTTGATTTCACAATATTGATTTCTGTGAGGCTAAGTATATTGATTTGATCAATATAATATTTGCAAATAGCATTATATGGTTTGAATCAAGCTTTTCGAGCCTGGTATGTCTGCATTGATAGTTACCTGGTGAAGCCAAGAATATATGTTGATATAAACATCTACTTCAAAGTGGTCCACAATAGGCCTTTGATTTTGGTTTAATATGTTGATGGTCCATTCTTGACAGGTAATGAGACTCTGATGATCAAGGTAAGAGGGATTTGGCCTATCAAGTTTGAAAAAAAGAATCTTGGCATGATGAATTGATGTTTGAAGTTTGGAAAATAAAATATATATCATGAAGATGTTGAAGAGATTTTGGAAAGAGGAAATGAAAATACTTGGAAACTATGATTGAATTTTAAAAAGTTATGCAAAAGATATTGCTAAGCCTAACTTTGAAAGCGAAAATTGATTAAGGCATTGATGTTCCTTTTCAACACCCATATAGACATATATTTTGTGGAGAACAAACTGAGTTAATTCATGATTGAGTCACTTCATAGACATTGGGTTGCAGACAAGCACATTTTTAAATATTCACATGGGATGATCAATCTTGGTTTGACATATACTTCTAGGGATGTATGACTACACATATACACTAATGATGACTGGGATGGAGAGAATTATTGATAGAAAGAGCACATTTCAATGTTGCTTTAGCTTGGGATTTGTCATGACATTTCGATGAGAAGGAAATAGGAGTTTGTAGCCTTAAGCATGGCTGACATTGAGTACATTGTTGCTAGCAGGTTAGTTTTGTTGTAGTTTGGTTAAGGAAGCTCTTTGGAGAGTTGTTTAAGCAGGTTTTGGATATGACAATGATACCTTACGACAATAAAAAAGTGTGATGTCATTGGTAGAAAATCATGTATATAGTTGGGAACACTAGTAGTATAGGGGCTTAACATGCCCCTCTCCTTCAAAAAGTGTTGTCCTCAACACTTGAGTAGTTCTTGATGCTTTTGTATAAAATTCTTGTCCTCCCATGTGGAATCTTCAGCGGGTAAGTTCTTCCACTTGATGAGATACTCTGAAATTGATTGATTTTGTAGTTGTCGGGTTCTTGTTTCTGCGACTGCTCCAGGTTCCAATATGATTTTTCCCTCTTCAATTTTTGGAAATATTGTTTGAATTGGCATCTTTTGCAACTTTTGAATAATTCGCCATACTTCTTCATCCTTCTTCCATTCATTCCTTGCTTCGTTTATCCAATCTGATTGGATAATAGGAATAGCACAAAACAATGCTTCCACATCCTCATCCTTTCTTGAGAGTGCATTTGCAACAAAATTTTGCTTCCACTTTCTATAGATGATGTCAAAGTCATAACCCAACATATTTGTGACACATTTTTTCTGTTCTTCTAAAGATAATAGTTGTTCTAAAAAGTATTTAAGACTATCATGATCCATTTTTACCTTGAAGTGTCTTCCCATTCGGTAAGATCGCCATTTCTTAAGTGCATGTAGTATTGCCAACATTTGCTTCTCATAAATAGCTTGCTTAAGATGTAGCAATAAAAATACCCAATCAACTACATTAAAACATTTTTCACTACGATGTTGATCTACCTGTTGTTTCATTCGATTTTGCACCGAAGCGGTGCTATCCTTTAAAAGTTGGAGAACTTTTTGTTGATACTTGATGTGATCTTTCACTACTTGAACCTTTTTCTTCTTGATATGTCCTTCTACCTTTAGAGTTTGAGGAGTGGTAATTCCTTCCAATCCTTTACAATATATGGTCGGATTCATTTTGTGATGCTCGATGTGATCTTTCACTTCTTGAACATTTTTTTCTTGATATGTCCTTCTATCTTGATAGTTTGAGGAATGGTAATTCCGACCAATGAATTACAAGATATGGCTGGATTCATTTCTTCTTTCTCAATGTGATCTTTCACTTCTTGCACATTTTTCTTCTTGATATGTCCTTCCATCTTGAGATTTTGAGGAGTGGTAATTCTTGCCAATGCTTGACAAGATATGGTTTGATTCATTTCTTCTTTCTCAGGGGTTGGGTCCTAGCATATATCCTCTTCTTTTGATGTTTCTTGATCATTTTCTTCCTCCTCTTCATAATCTATGTAAAATAATTTCTTCTCAGCACACTTATGACCCTTAGTGCATTTGCTATCACAATTGTAACAAAGCCATTTTTCTCTTTTTTCTTCCAATTGTTGTGGTGTAACCCTTGTAGGTTGTCGAAGGCTAGGCGAAACAACACTTCCATCTTTATAGTTGTGAGGGGTAGACTTCCTTGTTGCCATAATTTTACTTTCCATTATGTAACAAAGCTCTTTTACTCTTTCCAATTGTTGTGGTGTTGCTATAAAGAAGGTGTTGCTCTTTGTATCCTAATAATGTGCTATCATTTCCTCCATGAAAATTGACAACGTAACAAGTTGTTTATGAGAGCCCTTTATACCATAAAAATTGATTTGGTTCTAAATATGAAGATGCAATACATACCTTTTGTAACAGTGGTACACCATGTATATCAAAATACTGCTCCATCTGAAGCATCCAATTTACCAGATCCTTGCCATGAAACTTCCTCATCTTGCCTTTTCTTGATTTACAAGCTCAATCTTGAAACAACTGTAACTCTGTTCTTTCGTATCTTTAAGTTCTGAAATTGCGAGCCGCAGTAGCCTTCTGTGTCCTCTTTCCAATGCCACCAGTCTGATCCAAATTGGATTCTCCAAGGAATAGTTATGCCAAATCTCCCACAGTGACCTAATTATAGACTAGTTCAGTAGAGCGAACTTGTACGACGTGCCATGAGTGACTGTTTCGACCTTTGGCTTTGAAAAATATGTACAAGAAACTAAAATCCGTCCTCTTTCTGTACCCTTTTACGAAATTTCAATCTGATCCTTAGAGAGAAAGTTATGACGATTTTCCCAGGTCACCTATTTGGAATGTAATTCAGGAGTCTGCAAAAAGACCAACTTCCTCAGATCATATCTCCGCAAATATAGCATGAAAAGCTATGAAATTTGGACCCGAGGTTCAACACGATTTATTCTCAAATGGGTTTTTTTTTTAGCTTCTAAAACATCGCAGAACGGAAGTTATAGCGAAAATTCCACGATGACCTGCTTGGAGCAGCGAAACCCTACAATCCAAAGCTCTGATACCAAATGTTATGAAACCAGCTCAAGAAAAAGATAGAAAAGATAGATCAACGCCTTAAAATTCAGCATCTTTGAGGGGGAAAGCTCCTTTACATTAAATAAATGAAAAATTATTGGATGATACAATTGAAGGGACCTCCTTTCTATATATAGGAGTCTAAGGGGTCATAATATAATCAGAGCCGAGATAACAATAATAATGTAAGGGAACAATAATAACAATAGTGGGCTTCTATGGGCACAATAGTAACAATATGGGCACTACTTGGGTACATCAATATAATAAGGGGGTTGTACTAATAATAATAATGGGTTACACTAGTAGTATAGGGGCCTAACACTGAGATATCTCCTTGTGTTTAGATAGTGCTACTATATGATACAGGATTAGGCTTGTGGTTGTTTCCTCTGTGAAATGGAAGACGAATAAGATATCCTTTTGTGGCATATATTTATTCTAACATAATATTTGATTTGATGAACTGCATGAACAAAAAATCAGAGGACTACTACTCTTGGTAATATATGATTCAATGTGATTGAAATATTCATTGAGATGTTTAAGTCTATACCAAATATGATCATGTTGATATGTTTCTCATATATAGAGAGAAGGGTTGATCAAGGAGAGTAAGCAAAATCTTCCCCGCCTGTATGAGCTCACAAGGTGTTGAATTGAGATGGAGGGCTCCTTAGGTTAAGGGATCTCTGAACAATAGGATATTATCCCTATCTTTTACCCATAGGGTGGAATATGCCTATCCCTTATATTAGTCTAGCAGAGTATAACCCAGTTTGCATCATACCCACAAGCTAGGCTTGTTGGGATTTCCACTCCACGTCTCAACAATGGGTTGAGAGGGCTTGGGGTTGTTTGATCCTTACCTTTGGTAGGTCGAGTATTGCTTCCAAGATTATTATGGAAGGTGTTCTACCACATGACTCTTGATGGTCATTATTGGGAATATCAACAAAGGGTTGAATATATATGCTCCCCTATGAGATAACTCGGGGTGAGAGCAGTGATCAAATTTGAAGGACAGGTCTTAATTTCATTTAGAATGGCACACATCCAAGCTGCACTTCCATTATGAAAAGCATAAAAAAAAGGAGCAATTCAATTGACAATAGTAAATTATTTTCAAATTTCTTTTTATTTTTTCACAAACAAAAAGATACTACTATGTCAAAGGCTGCATTAGTAAATGCATTACTCTTACACATGTGTGATTGAGAAATCTAACCACATAAGATTAATGGATAGCCAGGAGACCTATATTCCTGCTCCAGTTCAGATAAGGATTAATTTTGTTGGAAATTTTTGTGACCAGTATGTTCAAGCCAATATACAAGTAGCTCAATCAAATTTAAGTTTATTGCATGAATGAAAAAATTCTGTAAAATTCTAAACAGGTTTAGGATTCAACGAAAGTGTGTACGAAGGTGTATATGTTTTTTGTATCTCCTTTTTTAATATGAAAACATACCAGGAATTGGGAATCCTCAAACAAATTAAGTCCAGTATGTTAGGAAGCCTATTGAATGCCCTCCTCTCCAAGCATAAATCGTGCTTAAACTTTGCTTGACAGGCGTTCGCTGAATGATGAACCTATGTTCATCTCCAACTTAAATCGTCATCAAACCTTGCTTTGGGAAGCCTTTAGTCATAACCCAATGAAATTACAGACCTAATACATGGCCCATATTGACATCTATTCTCTCTCAAATTTTCTCCCTCTCTGACGTGCCAGAGACCCTTTCAAGGGCTTTTACATGTTCAATTTTGATCCCTGGGTGAGAGTGTGCCATAAGACGTTACTCATTTTTATTGGGTTCAAGGTTGACATGTGTTTTCCGATGTAGTTCAAGGTTGACCATGGCTCCCTCATGACAAAAACTCTAATGTTTCATAGGTAGTAGCATTGAGCTCCCCATTGACAGTGATTCCATGTGGTAGTAGGGGCTTCCCAATGTTAGTTTTTGTAGCATTAGAGGTGTTATAGTCTCAAAACTTTTTAGAAAGGCTAGAATACAAGATTTCTCCATAACCCAAAAACTATTTCTGGAAATTCCACCTACAAGTGCCAAGATTCTTAGTTGGAGGGGAATTTCCCTGCATATATTTTGTCTATTGCCTTTTCTAAAATATACCTAATTTTAAACATCCAGATTTTACTCAAAATTTCTCACTACTGCACGATAATAAAATCCTCAACTATTGCACTAGTTTTCCCAAGTTGGTTTTTCCATAGACATCTCTCCAAAAATAACTGTGTTAACTTTTTTTGTGTGTGTTCTTGTATTTTCTCAATTTCCAGTGTTATTTTCTTCCACAACTTATTTGTGAAAGTTGCAGTGTGATTTATTTGGTATTTGTTGTAGTAGATAAAATGTTAAATTAATAATTAGAAAAATAATTTGTAGACTTTGCCGCAATAAGATTTCAGTAGTGAAATTTTCACATGGTATTAGAGAGAGTGATTATCAAGGAATATTGTAAGCGAAGAAGGGAATTTTGATGTTCAAAGGGAGAAGGCAGTTGAAATTTTCTTGGGTTGTGTAGTGCCTAGCTGTGTAGTGCAAATTACTGGGTAAAATTTGATTTCCAGTTGCAGGTGGCAGAAAATTTGTTTTTCCCATAATACTGATGCTAACAGTTAGAGGGAGTAGAAATAACTTATATTTCTGCCGAGAATATTCCTTGGTTGGATGTAGAGGGTTTTGCAATATTTTTCAGTAGAAGAACCAGTGTCGAGTGGAAGAGAAAAACACACATAGAGGAAAAAATCCTCTTAGTGGATCTCGAGTTTTAAATATCTAATTTTCAAGTTACATATTGGAAGTAGCTGTGAGCATATATTTTCACTCTAGAAGAAGTGTGAATATCAAATCTAGTAGTTGAGAAGAGGGAAAGAGGGATTTTCCGACATTTTTAGAGATTGCCACAACTAGGCTGATAAATCAGGATAGGTTCGAGGAATCATCCAATTAGGTCACCTAGAAAGCTAGGATATCCTTCCTTCTAGATGAATATGACCTGAAAGCCTATGTGGGTAATGTTGGAGTAGTACTTGAGAATGCAGATTAGTTAGAGTATAAAAGAGAAATGGCGAAGGGAAGGTAGTTTATTTTGGACGGAGTCTGAGATAATATTGTCTCACATGTAGGTGGAAAAGGGACTACCAAGAAATGTGGGATGCTCTCTCCATTCTATATTAGAGTTCTTCCAAGCATTAGAATATTTTTTTCCAGGGGAAGTTCAGAAGCATAAGGATGGAGAAGTGCGAGAGAATTTATGGTTTTCTTCCTAGGATTTAGAAGATCCATGATTAGCTAGTAGCCATTGGGGAGGCATGCCAACCAATAAATATTAAAAAACTGGCATTAAATAGTGTCTATGAGGATTGGCAAGTGTTTTTCCAAAGTACCTTAGGCAAATACACATTGCCATGATTGGACATGATGTGGGCCGATCTACAACATGAGGAGTTAAGGCTTGCTTTGTTGAAGAGTACAATTAGTGGACGCAGAAAAAAGGGCATGAGGAGTGAGAAGGAAGAAGAAGATTTAGCCCTATCATCCAAGGGTCTGAGTCAGAGGCAGGGGGAGAAGAAGAAGAAGAAGAAGGGCATGTCAAAGGTCAAGTTCTTCAGATGTGGTCAATTCGATCACTAAAGTATGTAGTGTCCTCTCAAGAAGAGGGAAAAGTAGGATAAGCAGCAAAAAGCGGTAGCATGGGCCAAGATAGACAAGTTTTCCTCTAGGTTGGAGGAGGACTTTGCTATTATGATAACCATAACTCTAAGAGTGAGGTGGGGTGACCTGGAGTTGTAGTCCTAGAGATTGCAGACATAGGCGACGTCCATTGAGGTTTCTCCCTCACAGATCATTACCTTGATACAGGGGACCACCATATTCAGTAGCAGGATGGATTAGTTCTAGTTGATGCAATGAAATTCTAGGATGACAGTTGCAGACTAGTAGTATTTAGGTGTTGAGGAGCATAATGCAGTGCAAAATGACGTAATCTAGAGCAAGAAGTAGCACAAGTTATTTCGTAGAAAATGCAGATGCTAGTAGTAGTTAGCAATCATGAGACAAATGCATTATACATAGATGATTCAATATTTTGGATGCTTCCGAGTTGTAGTTGTTGCATTTACAACCACTAAAAATGAGAGGGAGTTGCAGTGCAGATGTAGAGATGGAAGAAGTGTCAGCAGTAGCATAGATGCAACATCATAGTTGTTTAGTGGTTGGTGGGAAGTGGAAGGCATTCAGAGTGGCCAAAAATCCATAGCTTGGAAGAGGGTGATATAGAGATAGGGTCTTAAAGCATTATGACACTATAACACCTTCACCACTAAGAGGGAGTGTTATTATTTTTAGCACTAGAGGTGTTATAGTATCGAAACTTTGTGGAGAGGCTAGAATATAGGGGTTCTCCATAACCCATAAGTCATTTTTGGAAATTCCACCAAGAAGTGTCTCAATTATATTATTAGCCTATTTTTTAATGTTTCCTAAGTCAAACTTAGGAAAACTAGTTAATTAGTTAGAATAAATTGAGATAAGGTTTGAATTATCTAGAAACTCACACAAATTGAATAGTAACTAATCTTCGCCCTTGATTAAGTTTTAATATTGACTGTTGGTTCTCGAATAGAGGATTATAAGAATAAGCCAATCGGTAAATGGTGAACACACTTGAGACACTTGTGGAGGTTAATTCTATTAGGAAGTTCCATTTCTAGAGAGTAGAAGCAATTGTTGGAAACACATAGAAGGAAGCAAAGAAAATGAGGGGTAGAGACAGTGAGGTGAGAGGAAGTTTTCAAGATACGATGCAGTACATTGGAGAGAAAACTCAAGATTTCTGCAGGAGGCTGCGCAGAGGAAACACAGACGCTCAAAGGGAAATTCATTTTTTTCTAAAGGAGAAGATGTCCTTAGTTCCAAAGGTTAGGAAGTGATTCTAGAGTGTTGTAGAAGCATTCTCCCCTATCAACAACAAGCAATATGGCTTGATTAGCATACAATTCAGACAAAATGTTTGGTAGGTAGCTTCAGGTTGATGTAAATCCTATGTTGGCCTTGTTGGATGACTTGCTTTTCAATAGAAATCAAGTGTTGAGAATACTTGGAGAGAGGGTAATTTCCCTTAAGATATATTTTCTAGTATTTTTTGTAGAGGATTCCCAATTTTATACATCTAGATTGGACTCATAATTTTTCACTGCTGCACCAATTTTCCAAAGTTGGGATTTTTTAGGGGCGTTTGTCCAAAAATAGATGTGTTAATTTTTATGTGTGTGTTCTTGTATTTTCTGAGTTTCCAATGCTATTTTCTTCCGCAGTTTATTTGTGAAGGCTACAGTGTGAATTATGTGGTATTTGTCATACTAGATAAATTATTAAATTTACAATTAGAAAACTAATTTGTAGTTGTTGTAATAGGATTTAAGTAGTGAAATTTTCACACCCGATGAATAGAGGGTGGTAGCTTGGACTCCCATCCAATGTCATATTCATCTTCTCTTAGGTTCAAGAATGCTCAACATATGAGCAGAGTGACATAAGCAGAAATGGGAAAATGATCATAGATGAGCACAATTGATCACATGAGTAGAGATGAGCCGAGATATGCAGTGACGATATTTGACGATGACGAGATATTTCTTATATGATTGCAATCAATAATTTCTCCCTAACTGAGAGGGGGCGTTAACTTTGGTAGCTTAGCGAAAAATTCCCTCCTTTTACCAATCCTCCTCATCAAGGAAGACCTCTACTATCCCTTGAAAGAATTTAATTTGGTTAAGGAAAAATATGTTTTAACGTGGAAATCCCCATGTGCACAAAAAGTTTAGGTTGGCCCAAACGAAATTTGGAAACCCTTGGAAGGCTATAAATACAAGTCAAGTGACCCTCATTTTGATATTATCAATCATTCTTTCTTCTTTGGATTGGTTCTCACAGGTTTGAGGTAGTTCATGGAGATTTGTTTGTACAGGTCCGAAATGGCAGGGTTCGAAGCTCACACATCTCATTACGATTTTGGTTCTTAGTCACAGGGATGCTAAAATGTATTTTTTATTGCAACCAGAGGCACGCAGGTTCATGAGTACAATTGTAGGGTTTCAACCACATGCACATATCTCTCATTGTGCTATTGGAACTTCACATTTAATTTTGACAGTTGATTGCAATTAATCACAAATTCTAAGAGTTGATAAGAGTTGACCATAAACTTATAAATCGAGATTTTGATTATTAGCATAATTATTTATTATTATATTTAATAATAATATAAAATAAAGTTCGAATTTGATTAATCTATATCATTTTTCTTTAAAAATATTAATTATATAGAATGCTCTGTAAAGTAGTGTATTCATGAGAAAAGTAGTGTATTCATGCTTCTCATGACTATATATTTATTTTATAAGTCATTTAATTTTTATGTGTTCTATAAAGAGTATTAAACCCTTGATTCTTTATCTCTCTATTTATCGTATTCTGAGATTTGATTTTTAATTTTAAAAATGTAATTCGTTTTCACATAGAAATGTTTTCGTTGAAAACTAGATAGTTGTTTGCTTTCTATCTTGAGATTTCATTTTCAATCTTTGAAATGTAGTTGACTTAATATATATCAGAATATTTTTTGAGGAGCCTAAATGTGTGGGTGTGTTAGCTTTGACATTTTGAATTCGTTAGAATAGTTAATGTTTTTCGCTTTTCCTTTTATGTGGATATCAATTAAAGAAGTTGAATCATTTGCTTTTTTTTGAAATGGACAGTTGGCTGTTTGCTTTTTCAAACGAGAGTGCTAAGCTTTTTTTTTGAAAGATTCTTAAGAACTGATTCAAACTGGACCGTTGGTTTTCGGGTTCAAAATAAACGGTCGCCCTCTTTTTTTTTCAATTTTTTCAGAGCTGATTCGAATTAGAATGTTTTTTTCTTTTGTTTTCTTGAACTTGGTTTTTGAAAATTATAACGGTATTCTTGGCCATCTTTCCCTATATAGTGCCATGTGATAGGGTTATGTGATGGTCTTTAAGGATTCCAATGAATGGAAATCACCATCACCTTCCAACCTAGTTATTTCATGAGGATGATGAGTCTGGTCGGATATTTGATAAGGAGCAACGTCATGTTAATATCAATGGCCATGCTATTGTTGATGCAGATGCCGCTGTGTCTCTGTATACTTTCTGGGGTATCAGACCGGAGGAATGAAACCCCTTTCATGCTGAAGTCAATGGCGATGGTAATGGCGATGGAGATGCTACTGCGTGTTTCTATATTTTCTGGAGTATCATAGCAGAGGCAGAAACCCTTGCTGAGGCAAACCTATTCTTCAATCCTTTTTAAGGTTTGTTTTACCTTTGCGATTTGGGGTATAGGAACTAGGAAGTTGCCTGTCTAGAGTGGCCCCAAAACGATCGAAATTTTTTCTATTCAATGGATAATCTAAAACCATTAAAACTCTTGCTTGGTATGTGCCTGGACACTGCTAAAGCGCAGGTTCCAGATATTGAGAAATTCTTTTGTTAGTTTTCGTTGGTTAGTTTATCTTTTATCTATACATGCACGACACAGTAGAATTGCAGTTTTATTTGGAGATATTTCCTCCTCATTATGAAATAGATGTGAAGCAATTTTAGCTATCGGAGGATTGCCAACGATCTTGATACCACTTGCTTACCGTGAGGAGTTCAGGAGGGGATGTCAAGCCATAAAGGGTAAATCCATTTTATTTTGGAAAAAATTTCCATGCCTCATCAATTTATGTGATAAATTTAACAGGTAGAATAGAAACTTAAAGCGTGTCTATCCAGATACAAAAATTATAAAACCATTTTCTGTTAATTTGTTTCTTCTAATTCCCTTATGTTGTAAAATTATAATTAAATACCCAAAATCTAGTACTCTGTTTCTTGGACCTCATTAATCTTATCCCAAATATTAGTGTGTTGTTTCTTGGCCTTGGTTGTAGGTTGATATAATGATATCCAAGAAAACATTCGTGAAATAACCAGTGGTAAATTAGTTAGACCAAAAACACGAAACTCGAATTGGTTCAGATCAATATTAGTAAAGGTATAAATTAAGAATTTTGAGAATTTAAAGGGTTAGTTGTTATCTTAATTTACATATAGATTTTGGAAATAAATTTAATAAAATAATTTAAATGATAACCATTGTTGTTTTGAAATAAAGAGAATAGTAGAAATTTCTAGAGATAACTATACAGATAAAACTAATAGAAATCCCAAGTTTAGATGGGGAGATCGAAGTCTATAAATAAGAGATCGAAGTTTATTTTATTTAATTTTTAGTAAATACTTAATGTTCAACATTTTGTAAAAATTGATTATGGTCAATT
>APFE030966237.1:0-39765 GCA_000404065.3 Pinus taeda | reverse complement strand
GAACCGGGGAACCTATATCCATCCTATCTTTTTGCCAAGCACTTGGAGCCAACATTTCCATTGTTATGTTAAGTTTTCAAAGGATTCTTGCTTCTTGGGGGGGAACTTGCTAATTTTCAGGGCTCCATTTTTTTGCTAATATAGTCTCCCTAATGTTTCTAGTTATTCCTTCCCACACCTGATCTTAGTTTGATATTTTATTTTTGAAAACTCTGCGGTTTCTTTCTTTCCATATGGCCCATAGGTTTAAACCTAAGGCCAGTCCCCATGCTCGGTTCAATACTAGACTTGACAAAATATTGTTGCACCATAGAAGGATTGTTTCCTTTATGCTGTGGCGGTCCCGATCCATCCTTTCGAAGACTCATTGCAGCTGACTCCATTTCTATTCTGCAAACGAACAAGAATTTAGCATATGCTCCATATCCTCTCTGTTGTTTTGGCACTTCCAGCATAGGGATGGGCCCTGAATTCCCTTTTTCTGAAGTTGGTCCCAGATTAGGATCCTCCCTTTGCATACCAACCATAGGAAATGGGATACCTTTGGCCACTATCCCCCCTTCCAGATTTTTTTCCAAAGAAGTCCTTGTCCATCTTGAGCTTGTTCTGCTTTCAAGTCATACACTTCTTTGCTGGTGAAGGTACCTTTCATGGTGTGGCTCCATCTTAGAATGTCTGGGTCATTCCTAATCATGATTTGTCTAGATCTTATTTCTTTTTCGAAATCTTCCCATTGCGATGTCTCTATACCCTGGCCCTAATCTTCCTTCTTCTTCCATTTCCTCCAATTCCCTGTTCCTTACTCCTCTTTCCAGAATTTCTCGACATATTGGATGTTGTTATCATTGGTAAATCTATATATGTCTCTGAGGTCTTGCCTATCTACTAGTCTTTCTCTTTGTTGCCATGAGTCCTGCCAAAATCTTGTTGTTCTGCCATTGTGAATTTTCCAAAAAGCATGTTGGTTTATAAGATCCCTATTTTGGCTTACCAAGTTACATATTGCCGATCCTTTGGGTGGGTCTCTATAGCGTAGTATGTCCTCAATTCTCTCCGACATGTTATACTTTCTTGTCCATATTTGTTTCCATAATTCTCTTCCTCCCCCCAGCCATCTCCACCATAATTTAGCTCCCATTACTTGGTTTAAAGTGTATGGGTCTCTGAGGCCAAGCCCTCCTTCCATATTTTTTTTACCAATCTCTGCCAAGATATAAGGGCCCATTTCCTTGTTTGTTGAGCCCCTCCCCATAGCAATTTTTTAAAGATATCAACCATTTTGGTGCATGCCCTCTTAGGGGCCGCCATGCCTAACAATTGGTATATGGCAATAGACTGAAGCACTGTTTTGAGGAGGACAGTTATGCCTGCTAGGTTGAGGAATCTAAAGGTACAACTTTCCAACCTTCCTTCTAGCTTCCTAAGGATCTGCTGCCATCCTGAGAGTTTTAGAGAGTTTTCTGATAGAGGTATGCCCAGGTATTTAGTGGGGAGTTTTCCTGTACTGAACCCCAAGATCCTAGCAAGATAGGTCTTAACATTCCCTTGGGTGTTGAATAAGAAGGTACACGATTTTTCATTGTTTATTTGGTTCCCCGATGCCATCATGAAGGTGTTCAATATTTCTTTGATTCTACCAGCTTCTCTAAGCGATACTTGGCAAAAAAACATGATATCGTAATTGAATTGTTGGTAGGTTATGGAAAGGTCATTCCCCCATATCCTAAGGCCTTTAATCCTAGACTCATGAGCTTCGTTTTTGATGTATCTGCCCAGAACTTCTGCAACAATAATGAATAGGAAGGGTGCCAATGGATCACCTTGTCTCAGCCCCCGGGTAGGGTTAAAGGTTTGGGTAGGGGTCCCGTTCAACAGAATAGAGATGACAGGGGTGGATATCATGGAACTTATCCAGTTTATCCATTTGTGGTTAAATCCATAGGCTGTAAGGATGCTCTTCAGATACTCCCAACTTAACCGTTCGTAGGCCTTTGATATATCAAGCTTAATCATCATTCCAGCTAGCTTTTTTTCCTTGAGGGAATGAACTACCTCTTGAGAGGTTACCATCCTGTCCAATATTTTCCTTCCCTCGACAAATCCCATCTGCTTCGGGGATATGATATTCGGTAGAAGAGGTTTTAGTCGCTTTACAATCAGAGTGGCCATAATTTTATAAATGAAAATACATAGGGCTATGGGGCAGAATCCCTGAGGGTATTCCAATTTTGATGTCTTGGGAATGAGAGTTATAAAAGTGGAGTTTAGACTGGGACATACCTTTTGATTTCACCTTGATTCCTCCATGGCTTCTAGAATCTCTCTTCCCATGAAGTGCCAAGTGGCTTGGTAGAATTCTGCAGTAAACCCATCCGGACCGGGGGCCTTATTTTTCTTCATACCCTTGATGATTTATTCCACCTCTTCAAGCGTAGCTTCTCTCATCAAGGCAAGGTTTTGTTCCTACGTGACCCTTTGAGCTATATGTTGAGAAATTATTTGAATTGCTTCTGTTTTGTCTTCTTCTGGTTCTAATAGGAGATCTCTGAAGTGGTTTACTAGGAGCCCCTCCATCTCCTCATGTTATACTCTATGATTCCCCTCTTCATCTTTTAGGGAGAAGATTCTGTTGTTCTGGCAGTGTTGGACCATGGACTTGTGGAAAAACCAAGTATTGGGCTCCCCTTCTCTTAACCAGTTCACCCTCGATTTTTGTTTCGATAGAATCTCTTCCTGTTTTCTCCTTTCCTCTAGTTGACTTATTAATTGGCCCTCCTTTGTTGTTATCTCTTCTGATCTTCCTTCCTGGATGATTCTTTGTTGCACCTCTGTCATTCTCCAATTGAGCTATTGTTGGTCCTTCATGATATGCCCGAATTATTCTTTGTTCCATTTCTTTATTTTCTTATTGATTTCCTTGAGTTTTAATTGGAACGTACACATACAGTTCCTCCCTTGTTGATTGCTTTGCGTCGACCAGGCCTCAATTTTTTTAATGAGGGTTGGGTCCCTTAGCCAAAAGGCTTCAAACTTAAAAGGTCGATTTTTCGGGCTCACTTTCAGATCCACTTCCAATTGTATCAACCAATGGTCTGATCCCATCCCAGGAAGAATTGATGCTTCTATGAATATATCTCAGCTGATAACCTACTAAGATATTAGGAATCTATCCAATCTGGAAGTAATTTGGTGATTCCCTCCTCTTTTGTTGTTCCATATGTGCACCCCATTGATTGTTGGGATGTCTACTAGGTGTTGCTTTGCTATGGTGTCCCTGAATAACTCCATGTCTGTGTCCATTCTTCTCATGCCTCCCCTTTTGTCCGCTAGTGAAGTGATCATGTTGAAGTCTCCTCCCACCACCCACATGTCATCTGGGTATATACTTCTCATTTTTGCTAAGTTCTGGAGGAAAACCCTTCTTTCTCTTAGGATATGGGGTCCATATACTCCTGTGAGGAGCACCCAATCTTTCGATCTGATGACTGTAAATCTTCCTGAGAGAATTCTCGGGATGCTGACCCAGTCTTCAAACCATATTTCTCCTAGGTTCCAGATGATCGTCAACCCTCTTGCACTTCCATTTGCGTCCTGTCCGATAACCTAGTACTGGGGTTTGATGTTTTCCAAAATTTCTTTTAGTTTTCTTTCATTGATTTTCATTTCCTGAATTATCATTATACCAGGTATATCTTTTTTCAATCTCTCTTTGAGGCATCTTTGCTTGTCTCTGTTATTGAGGCCTCTTATGTTCCATGTTGTAATAACCATTTCAACAATTTTGGGGGTTGTTGAAAGACCTCTGATAATGGCACTACTCTTTGTGAATTTACTAGTAGTTCCCCCACCATCTGTATGGATTCATTCATTGGTCTTCTACCTTGTTTCTTTTCCCCTTTTCTTGAGGTTCCTGGTTCTTGCCCTTGTCCGCCATGGGACCCTAGGTGCTCTAGCTGTGCAATAATAGCTGATCCTTGTTTTATCTTGTATTGCTGAAAGGTTTCCTTGTAGATTTGTTTTTTATCCTCTGGGATAAAGCATTCGTCCATATGTGTCCACTCTTGTAGTAGTCGTTTCATCACTTGCTCTTCCACACTGAGATCTTCTTTATGGGAGTCGATCTCCATTGGGTTTTTCTCTACCATTTGCATGGTATTCTCCTCTCTTTGGTTTTCATCTATTTCTTGTCTCTTTTTCTTATTTCCTTCAACCTCTTTCGTCTGCATGCTTTCCATCTCCTTGGTATGATCCCTGCTTGTCTCCCTCGTCTCGCCCACCTGAAGGGTGGCGAATCTGTTATGGTTGCACTGCTCTTTCTCATTTTGATTTTATTTCTAGTTCCCTATTGGTTTTGGGTTTCTTTTCCTTTTGTGCACCTCCTGGAATCTGTCCCCAACCTCTCTTGCCATTGCCTCTCCTGCCTTCCTCTCATTTGAATGATTTTCTGGGTTATTTAACGGGCAAGCATGATACAGGTGGCCATATTCATGGCATTGCCTACATCTAAATGAGATATGCTCATAGTCTGGGGGTTGTTTCCATATCTCATCATGATATTCTAGGTCTATGTAGTTTGGTAGCAGCTCAATGATATTCATGTACACACAGATTCTTGCGTAGGAGGTGTACCTACCTTTTCTTGTAGAGTCTGCCACTTTGACAAAGGTTTTGATCGAGTTGCCTATTCCTTCCAACATTACGGGATCCCAGAAGTCCATTGGTAGGCCGAAGAGCCGTACCCAAATGGGTGGTGCCAGAAGCTTCTCTTGGCATGGGTTATAGCATTCCTCCCAGTGTCTCATAAACAGGCCAGCATTGTTAAAGAAATACGACCCATCTTCGAAAACCTTCTCCTTGTCTTGTAGTTTGGAAAATATTACAAAGAAGAATCCTTTCGCCCCCAGCTTGAGGTCTATATGCCCCTTTGGTTGCCATCATTGTTGGATCCATTTGATCAGTTCCTTCTCGGTTGGCCAAGCCCCAATAAACTTGCGTATCAGGGCATGGTCCTTCATATATCTTCTATATTCCTCCAGCTTGTTCTTGGGTATCACAAATCGGGGTTTCTTGGTTGCTCTGGGTAGGCATTTTCCTCCCAAGCCTGTTTGCCATTCAACTCCCAAAACCAGTATCCCTTTCCCACGATTTTCATTGCCTCCGACTGCTCCATGAAGACTCGTCTCCCTTGCAACAACATTTCGGTAAGAGGGGATCTATCCCCCCCTGCCATACCACTCATTTCAACTGTCAGCAGGATCCTTTGTTGCTTTGCCCCTGTTGTTTCTCAAACTGCGGTGTTTGCAAGTTTGTCAGACAAAGTCCGTGACACCCAAACTCTAGTTGTTCCTACTCTTCCTCCGATCTTCCTCTCCCAATATTATTTGCAATTATTGTGCATATTTTCAATTCCAATATATTTTCAGGTTACCACAATAGGCTTAGGAGATTGTATAAATTTGGAATTGCTTGACCTATCTCACAATAGGCTCTCTAGAAGTATACCACATGAAATTGGGAAACTTTCTAATCTACAATTCTATTTGAATTTGTCATGGAATTTATTAGAAGGTTCCTTGCCCATGGAGATTGGTAAAATTGCAATGGCTCAAGCTATAGACATCTCTATCAATCAATTGATTGGGGCAATCCCCCCTGCACTTGGAAATTGCAATGAGCTACAATTATTGAACTTATCTCGCAATTTCTTCCAAGGGTCTATTCCAGAGTCACTTGGAAATTTACGAAGCCTTGCAAGTCTAGACCTCTCTTTGAACAACTTATCAGGTATAATACCAGTGGTCACACTCAAGAATTTGAAAATGCTTCAAAGCTTAAATTTGTCTTTCAACAATTTCACTGGGGAAATTCCAGAAGGAGGGTTTTTTGCAAATAGAACAGTTGTCATGTCCTTAATTGGAAATCCTGGCCTTTGTGGACCGCAAGTATTTCAACTGCCTGCATGTCAAACACCAAGACATCATTTTGCACTTGTGAAAAGATTGATACTGCCAATGAGTGGAGTTGCTGCTTTTATATTATGTTGTTTACTTTTTGGATTCCTTTGCAAAAGAAAGGGATTCCTTTGGAACAGAAATATGCATGTGCAAAACTTTGATTCCTCACAAGCCATTTTGCAAAGGTTGGAGCACAAAAGGATCTCATATCAAGAGCTTCATATAGCAACTAATGGATTTGCCGAGGCCAACTTGTTGGGAACAGGGAATTTTGGTTCAGTTTATAAAGGAATTTTGATTGATGGCACACTTGTTGCTGTAAAAGTTTTCCATTTGCTAAAGGACAAGGCTGAAAAGAGTTTTAAAGCAGAATGTAGCATCTTGCAAAAGGTTCGACATCGAAATCTGGTGAAAATCATAACCTCATGTTGCAACATTGATTTCAAAGGATTAGTGTTCAAATTTATGTCTAATGGAAGCTTGGAGAAGCATTTGTATCCTAATACAAATGACAACAATGGTGAAGATGCATGTGAAATGGGGCTAAAAGCAAGATTGGACATTGCAATAGATGTGGCCCATGCCATTGAATATCTTCATCATGATTCATTTGTGCAGGTAGTGCATTGTGATTTAAAACCAAATAATGTGCTTATTGATGAAGACATGTCAGGGCATGTAACAGATTTTGGTATTGCAAGGTTAATTGATGAAACCTCTACTGAGCCACTTACTTCAACACTTTCTTTGAAAGGATCTATGGGCTATATTGCACCAGGTATGATATTTAGAATGTTAAATATTTGCTTTTCATTTCTAAATGTCTCACCAACATTTTTGTATGGAATAATAGAGTAAAATTTGATGAATGTTATCTTAAATGCAGAGTATGGATTCGGTCAGCCAGTGTCTACCAAAGGAGATATTTACAGCTATGGCATTTTGTTATTGGAAATGCTTACGAGGAAATGACCGACTAATGATATGTTTTCTGGAGACCTGAACTTGCACAAGTGGGTAAATCTAGCCTTTCCAAACAGCGTTAAGGAGGTAATTGACAACAACCTTCTTAGGGAGGTGGAAGGAGATGAATTTGAAGAAAACAATGTATTCAATTGCATATCTTCTCTTATACAAGTTGGTTTGGTTTGTTCAAAAGATTCACCCAATGAACGACCAACTATGAGAGATGTGGTAATGGTATTGAAGAACCTTAGAAATGATTTGGGGGCAAATGCAATTGCTTCTAGGAGATTAAGGCAAAGCATATCTAATTTGCTTAGCAATGCAAATGCAACAAGGAGTGATACACATGCATCATATGCCCATAGTTCTTCCTCATTTTAGTTTGTGAAAATTGCAATACCAGAAGATTTCAATATTTCCATTGTGCATACAATGGCACTTGTTTTTTTTTAAGTTATATCGCTGAAGTAAACTTCTATTAGTATTTATATTTGTATGTCAGTATTACCAAAATAAAAAGTACACGCTTTTGTGAAATTGCAACTATACATTGGTTTATTTTATTGGCCATTCATAATGACAATGTTTTTAATTGTCTCAAATTAATTTCATTATTTATTTGTCTATAAATGAAAGGATATAATTAAAAAATAACAATCGCCTATAACTTATAAACACACTTTTCTAGATCAGCGAATTGATTTTATGAATTATATTGGATTTTAATTACACTTTTGATATTATTTTTAATTATTTGACCAAATTTTTGTTCATATTTACTATCTATTTATGATTATTATTAATGTGAAAATTAAATTATTTAATAACACTTTATTAAGAAATTGAAAAAATTATATCTTAATGTGATTTATTACTATTATCCTTGATGTCAATATTCATATCTACAAAATAAAAACCTCTCTCACAAAAGGTGATATGAAACTAATTGTATTATCTTTAGAGCGCAAATTACTTGATTAATATATTAAATTTAACCATAACTAATTTGTTTATGTCATTAACAATAATTTAAATGTTGAATTCCCATTTAGATGTGATTTTTTAAATTTTCATGTAAATCAAATTGATGAAACATCAAGAACAATTCTATTCTTTTAAATATATCATTTGATCCATTTAAATTTCAGTTATATATAATTTGTTTATATTATCAATAAAAATTCAAAAGTTAAGTTCTAATCTTAAATATGATTTTTTAGTTTTCTTATTAATGAGATTAGTGAGCCATTAATGGAACTTGATGGTGAACTGTATAAAATGCACGAATATTTAAGTATACAATTTTGATCTAAAAATCATGTTGAAAGACATGAAAATTTATGTTACAAAACTATGACTTATTATAATTTTTAACAATTTAGAACTTTTTTTAGTTATATTATAATTATATCATATATAAATTTTATATCCCCATACATTGTTGGAGACATGTCTGAGAGATTTCCTTACCCTTTCAACCCTTCTTTTCTTCAAAGGACTCTTGTTGACCATGTAGATATTTGGCTTCTTGTATTAGGGCTTCTTATATTCTAGCAAATACTTCAATTTGATAGTTAATGTTATTGACAAAACAATGGGATATGGAAGAAGTTTTATTCTATGCTCCTATTAATAAAGTAGCGAGTGATGAAAGTTAAGGTTTTATGCTAAGTTGGCCTCTCTAGCTTCCAATGGATAGAGGTTTCTTGAATATGGTATAAATATGTTATTATTTCAAAACCATAAATCACATAGATTTCATTTCACAATTTTCTAAGTGGTATGTTCATTGAATTTATCTCAAACTACCTTATTAGGATCTACTCCAAATTCAATTGGAAATTTACAGAGTCTTATGAACTTAGATCTTTCTTCCAACTCCCTATTAAGGACAATTCCAATTACTCTTGCATTTGAAAATGTTTTAGTATTTGAAATTATCTTTCAACAATCTCACTGGGGAAATTCCAAAAGGAGGGTTTTTTTTTAATAAAAAAAAAAACAATTTTCATGTCCTTTATTGGAAACCCTATCTTTTTCAAACCACAAGCATTCCAATTACCTATCTCTCAAACAACAAGAGATCATTTTGCATTTGTGAAAGAGTATTATTGCTAATGAATGTAGTTATTGTTGTTGTACTATGTTGTCTACTTTTGGGCTTCATTTGGAAAGGAAATAAGTGTATGCAAAATTTTAATTCCTTGCAACATATTGTCATATGATGAGATTAGAAAAGGATCTCATATGATGAGCTTCACATAGAAATTAATAGATTTACCAAAGCCAACTTGTTAGTAATGAGGAGTTTTGGTTAATTTATAAAGGAATTTTAGCGATGACACAGTTGTGGCTACATAAGTTTTCTAGCTGCAAAAGACAAGGTTTTCAAGAGTTCTAGATTAGAATGTAGTGTTCTACAAAAGGTTCAAAATTGAAATCTGGTGATAATCATAACTTCATGTTCCAACCTCCATTTTAAAGGATTAATGTTCCAATACATGTCTAGAAAAATCTTGGAGAAGCATTTGTAGGGATGACAATAATGGTGAAGATGTATGTGAATTGGCTTTGAAAACACAATTGGATATTGCCATAGATGTGGCCCATGCGATGGAGTACTTTCATCATGATTCTTTTGTTCAAGTGGTACTTTTTTATTTGAAATCCGATAATGTGTTTTTGGGTGAAGACATGATGGTCCATATAGTGGACTTTGGTATAGAAAAATTAATGAATGCAACCCGTACTAACTCACTTCAACATTTGGTTTGAAAGAATCCATGGGATAAATTGTCCCAAGTATGACATTTTAGAACATTAATTTTACTTGTTTTTCCTCATCAACAGTTTTTGTGCACAGTGGTAAAGTAAAATATAATGAAGTTTGACTTCAATATGGAGTATGGATTAATTGAGATAGTGTTTACCAAAGTAGATATATATAGTTATGATATTTTTTTTAGTGGAAATGCTTACTAGGAAGCAACCAATTTTTTTTGAGATGACATGTTTTTTCTGGAAATGTAAACTTGCACAAGTGAGTGAAGCTAGTGTTTCCAAACAAAGTGAAGGAAGTATTTCTCTTAAGTATTTTTAGTGAGGTGGATGGAGATGGATTTGTAGAAAATAATGTATACAATTACTTTATGCGCTATGAGTTAGTTTGATTTTTTCAAAACATTAAACCAATGAATGAACAACTATGAAAGATGTGGTAACGATATTGGAGAACCTTAGAAATGATTTGGGGGGGATATGTAGTTGCTTCTAGGAGATTGAGACAAAGCATATCTAATTTCCTTAGAAATACAAATGGAATAAGGAGTAATACACATGAATCAAATGCTCATATTTCTTCTACATTTTAGTTTATGAAAATTACGTTACCATAGTTATTCATGCTATTATTCATACAATGGAATTTTCCATTTAGCTTATACTTGTTGACGTAAACTTTTATTAGTATTTATATCTATGTAATTTAATTATTTTCCTGCAAACCTAGAAATCAACACTTAATTCCTAACAAAGTTAATATATCTATTGATTAAATATGAAATTGGGTTCATAAACATAATAAAATTTAGTGCAACATACCTGGTACCTTAAACGTTTTCTTCTTCACAAGCTTAACAATTATCTATGGTACCACTTTGTAACACACCCAACCCGTAATCCCACATGAGGGCTATGGGGTATCACATTTTATCTAAGAATTTTATCAAACAATTCCCACACATTATCTAATCACCATCGATAAAAACCACATTTTAAAGGGGCGTTTCATTAATTAGTTTATGTGCACTATTTATTTTTCTAAAACCAAAATATTCCATATAGTATATCTTGTAAATTATAGAGGACCAAATTCAAAAATTTCTACCACATATACCTTGAGATATTTTCTCTAAATCCTCCAAGTTTCATAGTTTGGAACATCCAAGAAAGAAAATTATGGCAATAATAACACATTGACAATTTTTGAGGTTTGATTTTAGGAGAATTTAAGAGACCCAACTTCCTCAAGGAATATCTTTGAAAATATAGAGAAAAAAGAACTGAATTATGTTAGAAATTAATTAACAAAGAAATGAAATACACAAAATACAGAAAGACGTAAAACAAGAGAGACACAGATATAGGTAGTTCACCCAATTTGGGCTATGTCAAAGAAGAAACAACCAGTCCTTCCTTTTATATTATCCAACAAAATAAAGAGATACAATCTACAAAAGATCCACTGTAATTTCCTCTTCTGTCTCACATAATGTCCTCTCTCTGTCTTGTTCAACATAATAATACACATTTGCAATACAATTCCTTCATATAAACCGATGGGTTTCCTTTTAGGACAAAAAACCCTAAATTAAACATAACTTCTACCATTAGATCATCTGCTTAATGAACAACCCAGATTGACTATGAAATTACAATATTATACAAGGAAAATTTTCATCTATTTTTAGCTTTGGGGGCGCTGCCCTTGAACCCCCGCCAGGGGGGGATCAAAATATGTAGGAGGCCCCCCATGGACCCTCCAGGCAGCAATAGTGGGTGGTGGGGGGGGGGTGTGCAATTTTCCCCACACCCCACCATCGGGGATTGGGATCCAAACATCACTAAAACATGACCTCTGAATTAGGAAGATAATTAGGCTCCACATCCAACAATCTCCTACTTGGAGATTGATTATATCAACTCCATCGATGCTTCAATTGTTGGACAATTCTTCCACTTTCAACCTGGTTGTTTCTCATCTTCACCATCATACTTGAAGACCAATTGAAACTAAGTAGAATCTCAATTTCTCCCTAGTTACAACTTTTGTTAACATATTTGAAGGATTCTGGCTAGTGTGTATCATTTCCAACTTCAACTGTCCATCTTCCAACACTGACCATATGAAATGGTACTTGAATTGTATATGTTTAGTCTTGGAATGAAATCCTGAGTTCTTTGTAAGATGAAGACACTCTAGTTGTCACTGTATAACCTTCCCATCTCTATCTTCTTTACCAATTCGTCCATAAACCTTTGTAACCAAATAATTTATTTACTAGCCTCTATAGCAGCAACGTACTCTGCTTCCGTTGTTGAAAGTGCAACAATGTTTTACAATTTTGAAACCCAACTAATAGTTATTCCACCTACAGTAACACATACCTTATGGTGCTCCTTCTGTTATCTCTATCACCTGCCATATTTTCGTCAACATATCCTTGTAGAGCAATGTTTAAACCACCAAATCATAATGCTTGATTTATGGTACCTCTCAAATACCTGAGAATCCACTTTACTACCAGCTAATGCTCTTTTCACGGATTGTTCATATACCTGCTTACAACTCCCATTGCATGTGCAATATCAGGCCTTATGGAGACCATTTCATACATTAATCTTCCAACTTTTGATGCATATGGAACTTTACACATATAATCCATCTCTTCTCGAGTCTTGGAACACATCTCCTTACTTAGTTTGAAATGTCTAGCCACAGGTGTACTAACTGTTTTTGTATTCTTCATATTAAATATTCCCAATACCTTTTCTATGTACTCACTCCGATACAATGTTAATTTGTGATTTTTCGTATCTCTAGTTATTCTCATACCAAGGATTTGTTTTGCAGCACCCAAATCCTTCATTGCAAATGAATTTGCCAATTTTCCTTTGAGAAAATTTATTTCCTACATGTTAGACCTTGCACCAAGCATGTCATCTACATATAATACAAATATAATATAGTATAACCTTGTTCAAATATAAACCTTTCAAATTTTAGATACCACTACCTTGGACCCTGTTTTAAGCCATACAAGCTCTTCTTCAATTTTCATACTAACTTCTCCTTCCATTTGACCTCATACCCTTGTGGCTGATGCATGTATATTTCTTCCTCCAAATCCCCATAGATAAAGGTTGTCTTTTCATCTAACTACTCAAGATGTAAATCTTCTGTTGCCAATAGACTTAAAATAGTTTTGATTGAGATCATTTTAACAACAGGAGAAAAAATCTCATCAAATTCTATACATTTATTTTACGCAAACCCCTTCACTACAAGTCTATCCTTATACCTCTATTTACCTCCATCTTAATCCTTCAACTTGTAAACCCATTTATTTTGCAATGTTGTTTTACCTGCAGGAAACTTGACTAAGTCCCAAGTCTGGTTATGCATCAAGGAATCCATCTCTTCTTCCATGGCTTGTTCCCACTTCTTCCTAGTTTCTACCTGCATTTCTTCTTCATATCTTTCTGGTTCACCAGAATCAATCAACAATACACGATATAATGAAAGGTAATATTGTTCATTGGGTCTACTTATTGTGGTATATCTTTTAACAACTCAACTCAACTCTACAATACCGAAATTAACGTAATAAAATTTACGAAAGTCTAAAAATTGCGAAATCTTTGTTAGCCTCATCTTTCTTAAATAATAAATTTAAAAATGTTTTATCAAATCAGTAGTAAATTAAAGCAACTTATATTTATTGATGGGATATTAGATGGTTTACATATCGCTTAGACACAGAGTTCGTGCTTCTATTGGTAATCGATTTTAGTTTTGGACTAACATTAACCCGTTTTCAAATTACCCAAAGTTTCCATTTTATATGATCAAGTTGAATGGGAAACCATTCACACCAAACTTTATAATTATATATGTTTTAACGACAACATCGGAAACCACTTTTCTCAGCAGTGGAAGACTTTTGGAAGACTTCTTTGACTTCTTTTGACACAGGAGGAACGACCTCATGATTCATGCCTTCTCCTTCTAAGTTCACACTATACACGGTACTACGTATTCTTCACGACGCTGAAACACGCAGTTTCTCTCCTTTTTGCCCTTTATAAATACTCACTCACTTCTCCACCTATACTCATTGCAATTCTCCCGTCCCCTCCTCTTTCCATTTTGACAGACGCTGCTATTTCAACTACCATGCCCTCTTTTTCTTTTTCTTTTCATCTGCTCTTTCTCCTCCTCATCTTTTCCTTCCAGGATCTCACTCTTTCCACAATGACCACCAATCCCTGGTGGCATTCAGGAACCTCATTGCCAGTGATCCACATTATTCCCTCACAGATTGGACTCCCGCCAACCCCTTCTGCAACTGGACCGGCGTCACCTGCAACCGCCGCCATCCAAACAGAGTGGCCTCCCTCGACCTCACTGGCATGGATTTGCGCGGTCCCATTTCTCCATCGCTCGGCAATTTGTCGTTTCTCCGCACGCTCATTCTCACAGGCAATGAGCTCACTGGTCATATCCCCAATCAATTGGGACGCCTCTTTTGTTTGAGGGAGCTCAGGTTGGACAACACTGGCTTGGACGGAAATATCCCAACTCAACTCTGTAGTTGCAGAAATTTGACTCTTCTGGCGCTCTCCTTCAACAACCTGACCGGAAATATCCCGAGCGAGTTGGGTTCCCTTCCGCTTTTGCAAGTGCTTGCCTTGGGAGATAACGAGCTGACAGGTACCATTCCCTCTTCCTTGGGAAACCTTTCATCACTGATTGAATTAGGTTTGGAATACAATAGTTTGACCGGTCCTATTCCGAGTCAACTCATCAGCTGCAAAAATTTGACTCTCCTGCTGCTCTCAGATAACCATCTGACCGGAAATATCCCGACTGAGTTGGGTTCCCTCCGGCAATTGCAACGCCTTAACTTGGGACACAATGAGCTGACAGGTACCATTCCCTCTTCCTTGGGTTGCCTCACCCGTTTGCGAGAACTTTCTCTCTCCTTAAATGATTTGTCAGGTCGCATTCCCTCTTCCTCGGGAAACCTTTTGTCACGCCTCCAAGCCTATGGTAGTCTTCCAACCATGCTAGGCGAGGTGCGGCACTACCAATCGTTTTCTTTCACCAATACTTACGATCGTAGACTACGCCTAACATTCCACTTTTCCTACTTAGTTTGTGTTTCGCAACCAAGTATTATTAATGTGCCTTTATACCAATGAACACCCATACACATTCATTAACAACAACATTATACAAGAGAAATGCATAACAGTATAAAGGGAGGGGCAACTCCCTGCAATATGAGTCTACCGGATATCAATATATTATATAATCTTCACTTTTACAATGCACAAGTTAAATCTTGGGAAACCCCAAATTTACACTTAGCCAAATTTCACAACTTCGGCAAACTCGGTCGCCCAGCTCGTCGGCACCTCCGCACGATCACCACATGACTCACCAACCCTTCATTCACCTCGTCGCACCGTCGTGTCATTTGCCCAACTTGGGCGCACCTCCAAGTCGCCACACATGGGCGCCTCCAACCAAGGCACACCTCCGTCCGCAATCTCAACACTCCAACAAGTCTTCGTGCACACTTGCACGATGGGCGAGCACTCACTCGAGTCACCAAGACACCCACGCCAAGTTGTCACACAAATCGGGTGCCACACGTTCACTGTGCACGCCTCACCCGACCACCGGTCGCACCTTCGCCCGCACCTTCATTCACAACAATTCCAACGCTTCTTCGTGCACGACCGCCCAAGAACGGGCACATAAGAACTGCGCCTTCCCTCCTTGCCTTATGCGCACTTAGACCTGCGCTCCTCTCACTTGTGCGAAGATGTCAAGGTCGGATGTGTTTGAGTTGAACGCTCCAAATGCCAACATATATATGGTTCTTTGCATGTGGGTGGGCTGCCCAGCCGACCACCCACACAACGCCTTGCACACCCGTTGAACGCCTTTGCAAAGTTGGCCTCGCCCTCCATCATTGGTTGGCCAACCCCCATCGCAAATGCTCCACACATGGGTATAAGCCATCGCCCACACTTAGTCGCTCACCAAATGTTCGTCGCATATCATCGCAAGGTCGCAACCGTAGCTCGCATAACCGGTCGTCGCACCATCGTGCATTACCGCCCATCGCACAACCGTGTTTGCTCGTGCACATGCCCAGGTCTCCCGGCCCCCAACCGCTTGCACACCCGAGGACCTTACATCCTCCTCCACATGAAATCGTTGTTGTCCTCGACAACATACCATCCTGGTAACCCTCCACCAAGATCATCCATGATGTCAACTCCTCCACATATTGCAATCATCATTGCAACATATGTAGAACTACCAACTCCACCATGTCTCAACTTGGCAACCATCCGTCACCAAGATCACCATACCAAGGTATGCACCCATCGGTATGTCATACACCGGACGTCATCTCAATCCATGATCATCAACCACCATGTCACAATCTCCACATGCTGCTCCATCGTGGAAGGCTGGTCCCTCCATCTCAAGCTACATGCCCACTGCAACATCTCGTGTCGACCTCATCATGTATCGTCCTCATGTGAACTGCTGTCATGATACTCCAACCCAATGCTAACACATCTCTGTACATGCTGGCCCCCATGTCTGAACTAGTCGGGTGATCAGTCCAACTGTCACGCTCAAACCATGAAAATGCACATCCTCATGCCATCATCAGTCATTTCTTAGAAAACCCTATCACATCATCAACTCGATCAAGAATCCATCCATATAAGTAAGCCATGCTCAGGTCCATGAAGTAGTCCTCATCTCCTCTGCATTATATTGTCCATGATGTTTGGTGTCAATGTGATGCATGAAATCAGCCACATCTATCCCAACATCATCCATATGTGTGCCTCCTCCATATGAAGAGACCAACTCATCAATCTTCAACTCTCAGTGTGCCACATCCAGGTCCATGAAGCAACCTCCATCATATCTGCAATGTGCCATCCTCAAGTCTGCCATAGAAACAAGTATACATCTGTCTCATCTATCCATGTGCTGCCCATGATCATAGATCAATCAGCTCCCATGTGTCAAAAGTAGTTGAGTCTCGGCTCAACCCATGCCCAAGTGTTGCCACCAAGGCATCATCATCATTGTGACTCCATCACTCCAAAGTGTCTCATATCGATCCTCCACATCAAGTCACTCTTCCAAGCCACACCCATGCATGTACTTGAAAGTATGCACCTGCATCAAAGTCCCTCACCTCAGCTCCTCAATGCATCAGATCCTCTAAGTCCACCATATATGAAGTCCCAAAAGTCACAACAATCTCATGTCATCATGAGCTCCATAAGCCATCCCCATCCAACATCTCAGCAAGCATACAAGTCTCAGCCCAAAGGTCTCTGCAAGATGCCTCAGCTCTCCATGTAGTAGAAATGCTCCATAGTCTGCTTACAACTCCATCCAAGTCCATGGCTTGTTGTACATAAGTGCACAACCTCTCCATCGGTTCGTACATAAAATATCTCCATGTCACACTAGCAAATCCAACTACACAACATCCCTACTTTGGCACTACTCATTGGATGCCCATAACCGACACCTCTACAAGTGCTCCTACACAATGTCCATGCATAAGACTGCCATGCTCCATGTCTCCAACCTGATGTCCATGACTAAGTTTCCCATGCAACCAAGTAGACCCATCACAACAATTGGTCATCCTCATCCAAGTCTACAATCTTCGGTTTAGTGAAGTCGGTCACCCAATCATATCATCATCATTACAAGTCCCTTCCATCATAGCTCCTCCACCAAAGGTTCCACCAAGACTATCTCTTGGTCTCGGCCATGAGAAGTCCACCCAAGCATCATCATACCTCAAGTGTGTGCCCTCCAATTTGTCCATGAGTCATGCCGGGCACTTAGCCAATTCTCCATATGGCTAAAGCATGACCCAATCCCCCACAATGATCATCATGTTCCACCCTTGTCACGGGCCTTTGTACCTTCTATCACAAGGTCACAAACAACCCCAACAAGTCCTACAAAAATCAACAATCCTTGCCTCTCCATACAAGGTCTCATCATAGACATCCATGGTAAGATGCTCCCTAACATCGACAAACTGGCTTTGCCCTTCCCTGCATACGGTCCATCTACCAAATGCTCAAATGAAACACAAGTATCAATAGTACTTACTTCATCATCATCATCATCATGAGGTTCCTCCATGAGAGTGTCCTCATCCATACATGTCTACAAACTGCACGATCCTGGTCCAACTTGATCAATCTCAAGATCATCCTCCATCACGATCATGTCTGCAACATCCTCAACTATCACGGCTTCCTCTTCCTTGTCGGTACAATCTGCAACTTCACCTTGCTCCATTGTCCATTCAAGTTGAAGAAGCTCATCTTCAACATTCTTTTCCAAGACTGAAAGCTTCTCTTGAATCCGAGTATTCTCTTCTTTCATCTGCTTCAACCTGTATAAGGTAAGCAAGAGCTTCCCTTCACATTCTTCCAAACCTGCCATGCCTTGTCGTTCGTCTTCCCCGGTTTGTACTTCGTTTGGTCCACAGACACCCAAACCGTGTATACCTGCCCACACGCAGTCCCACTTGCCCACCTGACAAGTGCCCAAATCGTATGACCAGAATGTAGTACCGCCTGCCCAACTCTACGACCTTCGGTTCCAACCTTCACCATTCACCAACTTCACCAAGTTCCCTGCAACCATGAACCGGCCCTTGTTCCACTTGTATGCGAAACTAGCTTCCTTCACCTGCAAGTACCTGCTTCCACTGTCACTTCGTCACGAGCAACCTTGCTCCGATACCAACTCCAACCGAGCTCTGATACCAACTCACGATAGTGTAGTGGGATCAGCACTTTATCGTCAAGCCGGTCATCAGCTAGCTCTGATACCAACTGCCACGCCCCCAAGCCTACGGTAGTCTTCCAACCGTGCTAGGCGAGGTGTGGCACTACCAATCGTTTTCTTTTCACCAATACTTACGATCGTAGACTATGCCTAACATTCCACTTTTCCTACTTTGTTTGTGTTTCGCAACCAAGTATTATTAATGTGCCTTTATACCAATGAACACCCATACACATTCATTAACAACAACATTATACAAGAGAAATGCATAACAGTATAAAGGGAGGGGAAACTCCCTGCAATATGAGTTTGCCCGATATCAATATATTATATAATCTTCACTTTTACAATGCACAAGTTAAATCTTGGGAAACCCCAAATTTACACAGCCAAATTTCACAACTTCGGCAAACTCGGTTGCCCATCTCGTCGGCACCTCCACACAATCACCGCACGACTCACCAACCCTTCGTTCACCTCGTCGCACCGTCATGTCGTTTGCCCAACTTGGGCGCGCCTCCAAGTCGCCACACACGGGCGCCTCCAACCAAGGCACACCTCCGTCCATAATCTCAACACTCTAACAAGTCTTCATGCACACTTGCACGATGGGCGGGTGCTCACCAGAGTCGCCAAGACACCCATGCCAAGTCGTCACACAAATCGGGTGCCACACGTTCACCGTGCACGCTCACCCGACCACCTGTCGCACCTTCGCGCACATCTTCGTTCACAACAAGTCCAAGGCTTCTTCGTGCACGACTGCCCAAGAACGGGCGCATAAGAACTGCGCCTTCCCTCCTTGCCTTACGCGCACTTAGACCTGCGCTCCTCTCACTTGTGCAAAGATGTCAAGGTCGAATGTGTTTGAGTTGAACGCTCCAAACGCCAACATATATATGCTCCTTTGCATGTGGGTGGGCTGCCCAGTTGACCGCCCACACAACGCCCTGCACACCCGTTGAACGCCTTTGCAAAGTTGGCCTCACCCTCCATCGTTGGTCGGCCAACCCCCATCGTAAACGCTCCACACATGGGTATAAGCCATCGCCCACACTTAGTCGCTCACCAAATGTTCGTCGCATATCGTCGCAAGGTCGCAACCGCAGCTCGCATAACCGGTCATCGCACTGTCGTGCAGGACCACCTGTCGCACAACCACGTTTGCCCGTGCATGCGCCCGGGTCGCTCAACGCCCAACCGCTTGCACACCCGAGGACCTTACATCCTCCTCCACCTGAAATCGTTGTCATCCTCGACAACATACCATCATGGTAACCATCCACCAAGATCATCCATGATGTCAACTCCTCCACATACTGCAATCATCACTGCAACATATGTAGAACTACCAACTCCACCATGTCTCACCTCAGCAACCATCCGTCACCAAGATCACCATACCAAGGTATGCACCCATCGGTATGTCATACACCGGAAGTCATCTCAATCCATGATCATCAACCACCATGTCACAATCTCCACATGCTGCTCCATCTTGGAAGGTTGGTCCCTCCATCTCAAGCTACATGCTCACTGCAACATCTCATATCAACCTCATCATGTGTCGTCCTCATGTGAACTGCTGTCATGATACTCCAACCCAATGCTAACACATCTTTGTACATGCCGGCCCCCATGTCTGAAATAGTCGGGTGATCAATCCAATTGTCACGCTCAAACCATGAGAATGCACATCCTCATGCCACCATTAGTCGTTTCTCAGAACATCCTATCACATCATCAACTCGATCAAGAATCCATCCATATAAGTAAGACATGCTCAGGTCCATGAAGTAGTCCTCATCTCATCTGCAACATGTTGTCCATGATGTTTGGTGTCAATGTGCTGCATGAAATCAACCACATCTATCCCAACATCATCCATATGTGTGCCTCCTCCATATGAAGATACCAACTCATCAATCTCCAACTCTCAGTGTGCCACATCCAGGTCCATGAAGCAACCTCCATCATATCTGCAATGTGCCATCCTTAAGTCTGCCATAGAAACAAGTATACATCTGTCTCATCTATCCATGTGCTGCCATTGATCATAGATCAATCAGCTCCCATGTGTCAAAAGTAGTTGAGTCTCGGCTCAACCCATGCCCAAGTGTTGCCACCAAGGCATCATCATCGTTGTAACTCCATCACTCCAAAGTGTCTCATATCGATCCTCCACATCAAGTCAATCTTCCAAGCCACACCCATGCATGTACTTGAAAGTATGCACCTGCATCAAAGTCCCTCACCTCAGCTCCTCAATGCATCAGATCCTCTAAGTCCACCATATATGAAGTCCCCAAAAGTCACAACAATCTCATGTCATCATGAGCTCCATAAGCCATCCCCATCCAACATCTCAGCAAGCATACAAGTCTCGGCCCAAAGGTCTCTGCAAGATGCCTCATCTCTCCATGTAGTAGAAATTCTCCATAGTCTGCTCACAACTCCATCCAAGTCCATGGCCTTGTTGTACATAAGTGCACAACCTCTCCATCGGCTCGTACATAAAATATCTCCATGTCACACTAGCAAATACAACTGCACAACATCCCTGCTTTGGCACTACTCATTGGATGCCCATAACTGACACCTCTACAAGTGCTCTTGCACAATGTCCCTGCATAAGACTACCATGCTCCATGTCTCCAACCTAATGTCCATGACTAAGTTGCCCATGTAGTCCAACCAAGTAGACCCATCACAACAATCGGTCATCCTCATCCAAGTCTACAATCTTCGGTTTCATGAACTCGGTCACCCAACCATATCATCAGCATTACGAGTCCCTTCCATCATAGCTCCTCCACCAAAGGTTCCACCAAGACTATCTCTTGGTCTCGGCCATGAGAAGTCCACCCAAGCATCATCATACCTCAAGTGTGTGCCCTCCAATCTGTCCATGAGTCATGCCGGGCACTTAGCCAATTATCCATATGGCTAAAGCATGACCCAATCCTCCACAACAATCATCATGTTCCACCCTTGTCACGGGCCTTCTATCACAAGGTCACAAACAACCCCAACAAGTCCTACAACAATCAACAATCCTTGCCTCTCCATACAAGGTCTCATCATAGACATCCATGGTAAGATGCTCCCTAGCATCGACAAACTGGCTTTGCCCTTCCCTGCATACGGTCCATCTACCAAATGCTCAAATGAAACACAAGTATCAATAGTACTTACTTCATCATCATGAGGTTCCTCCATGAGAGTGTCCTCATCCATACATGTCTGCAAACTGCACGATCCTGGTCCAACTTGATCAATCTCAAGCTCATCCTCCATCACGATCATGTCTACAACATCCTCAACTATCACGGCTTCCTTTTCCTTGTCGGTATAATCTGCAACTTCACCTTGCTCCATTGTCCATCCAAGTTGAAGAAGCTCATCTTCAACATTCTTTTCCAAGACTGCAAGCTTCTCTTGAATCCGGGGATTCTCTTCTTTCATCCGCTTCAACCTGTATAAGGTAAGCAAGAGCTTCCCTTCACATTCTTCCAAACCTGCCATGCCTTGTCGTTCGTCTTCCCCGGTTCGTACTTCGTTTGGTCCACAGACACCCAAACTGTGTATACCTGCCCACACGTAGTCCCACTTGCCCACCTCACAAGTGCCCAAATCGTATGAACAGCACGTAGTACTGCCTGCCCAACTCTACGACCTCCGGTTCCAACCTTCACCATTCACCAGCTTCACCAAGTTCCCTGCAACCATGAACCGGCCCTTGTTCCACTTGTATGTGAAACTAGCTTCCTTCACCTGCAAGTACCTGCTTCCACTGTCACTTCGTCACGAGCAACCTTGCTCCGATACCAACTCCAACCGAGCTCTGATACCAACTCACGATAGTGTAGTGGGATCAGCACTTCATCGTCAACCCGGTCATCAGCGAGCTTTGATACCAACTGTCACGCCCCCAAGCCTACGGTAGTCTTCCAACTGTGCTAGGCGAGGTGCGGCACTACCAATCGTTTTCTTTTCACCAATACTTACGATCGTAGACTACGCCTAACATTCCACTTTTCCTACTTAGTTTGTGTTTCACAATCAAGTATTATTAATGTACCTTTATACCAATGAACACCCATACACATTCATTAACAACATCATTATACAAGAGAAATGCATAACAGTATAAAGGGAGGGGCAACTCCCTGCAATATGAGTCTGCCCGATATCAATATATTATATAATCTTCAATTTTACAATGCACAAGTTAAATCTTGGGAATCCCCAAATTTACACTTAGCCAAATTTCACAACTTCGGTAAACTCGATTGCCCAGCTCGTCGGCACCTCCGCACAGTCGCCGCACGACTCACCAACCCTTCGTTCACGTCGTCGCATCGTCATGTCGTTTGCCCAACTTGGGCGCGCCTCCAAGTCACCACACACGAGTGCCTCCAACCAAGGCACACCTCTGTCCGCAATCTCAACACTCCAACAAGTCTTCATGCACACTTGCACGATGGGTGGGCACTCACCCGAGTCGCCAAGACACCCACGCCAAATCGTCGCACAAATCACGTGCCACACGTTCACCGTGCACGCCTCACCCGACCACCGGTCGCACCTTCGCCCGCACCTTCGTTCACAACAAGTCTAATGCTTCTTCGTGCACGACCGCCCAAGAACGGGCGCATAAGAACTGCGCCTTCCCTCCTTGCCTTATGCGCACTTAGACATGCGCTCCTCTCACTTGTGCGAAGATGTCAAGGTCGAATGTGTTTGAGTTGAATGCTCCAAACGCCAACATATATATGCTCCTTTGCATGTGGGTGGGCTTCCCAACCGACCGCCCACACAACGCCCTGCACACCCGTTGAACTCCTTTGCAAAGTCGGCCTCGCCCTCCATCATTGGTCGGCTAACCCCCATCACAAACGCTCCACACATGGGTATAAGCCATCGCCCACACTTAGTCGCTCACCAAATGTTCGTCGCATATCGTTGCAAGGTCACAACTGCAGCTCGCATAACCGGTCGTCGCACCGTTGTGCACGACCACCCGTCGCACAACTGTGTTTGCCCGTGCATGCACCCGGGTCGCTCGGCGCCCAACCGCTTGCACACCCGAGGACCTTACACCTTTCATCGTTGACTGTTTTGAATTTGCAACTAAACAATCTCACCGGTTCTATACCACAAGAATTGGGTAGCCTCACCCGTATGCAAGGACTTTCTCTAGCCTCAAATGATTTTTCAGGTCGCATTCCCACAACTTTGTCAAATATGTTAAACTTGCAATATCTCGATTTAGCTTTAAATCAACTGAGTGGAGAGATTCCAAAGTTTATTGGAAATTTTTCTAACTTAGTACAACTCGGTTTAAGTCATAACAAGCTAAGTGGGATAGTGCCTATAGAGTTGGGTAAGTTATCTTTTCTCGAATTCTTATTTTTGAATAGCAATCAACTAGATAGTGGAAATGCTATAAACATGCATTTTCTTACCGCTCTTACTCATTGTTCTCACTTTAAAGTATTTATGCTTGAACAACAATAAATTAAGTGGTGTTTTGTCATTTACTATAGGTAGATTTTCTAGTAATTTATCTATGCTATTATTATCAAATAATAAAATACAAGGAAACATTCCTCCACATATAGGTAATCTTAGCAGCTTAATCTTATTAAATTTAAGTGAAAATTTTATAAATGGTAATGTTCCACCATTAGGAAAACTTGTAAAAATAGAAAGATTGTATTTAAGTAACAATAATTTAGAAGGAAACATTCTTAATGATTTTGAAAGCTTACAACACCTTGGTCTCTTGGACCTTAGTGGAAATAGTCTCTTTGGAAAGATTCCAAATTCTCTTTCACTCCTTAAACAACTAAGAAGACTCCATCTTCATCACAATAAGTTATCAGGGACCATACCTTCCAGCTTAGGAGATTGTATAAATTTGGAATTGCTTGACCTATCTCACAATAGGCTCTCCGAAAGTATACCACATGAAATTGGGAAATTTTCTAATCTACAGTTCTATTTGAATTTGTCATGGAATTTATTAGAAGGTTCCTTGCCCACCGAGATTGGTAAAATTGCAATGGCTCAAGCTATAGACACTTCTTTCAATCAATTGACTGGGGCAATCCCCCCTGCACTTGGAAGTTGCAATGAGCTACAATTATTTAACTTATCTCACAATTCCTTCCAAGGGTCTATTCCTGAGTCACTTGGAAATTTACAAAGCCTTGCAAGCCTAGACCTCTCTTCCAACAACTTATCAAGTGTAATACCAGTGGTCACACTCAAGAATTTGAAAATGCTTCAAAGCTTGAATTTGTCTTTCAATAATTTCACAGGGGAAATTCTAGGAGGTTTTTTTGCAAATAGAACAATTGTCATGTCCCTAATTGGAAATCCTGGCCTTTGTGGACCGCAACTATTTCAACTGCCTGCATGTCAAACACCAAGACATCATTTTGCACTTGTGAAAAGACTGATACTGCCAGTGAGTGGAGTTTTTGCTTTTATATTATGTTGTTTACTTTTGGGATTCCTTTGGAAAAGAAATATGCCCGTGCAAAACTTTTATTCCTCACAAGCCATTTTGCAAAGGTTGGAGCACAAAAGGATCTCATATCAAGAGCTTCATATAGCAACTAATGGATTTGCCGAGACCAACTTATTAGGAACAGGGAATTTTGGTTCTGTTTATAAAGGAATTTTGAGTGATGGCACACTTGCTAAAGGACAAGGATGAAAAGAGTTTTAAAGCAAAATGTAGCATCTTGCAAAAGGTTCGACATCGAAATCTGGTGAAAATTATAACCTCAAGTTGCAACATTGACTTCAAAGGTTTAGTGTTAAAATCTATGTCTAATGGAAGCCTCGAGAAGCATTTGTATCCTAATACAAATGACAACAATGGTGAAGATGCTTATGAAATGGGACTAAAGACACGATTGGACATTGCAATAGATGTGGCCCATGCCATTGAATATCTCCATCATGATTCTTTTGTGCAGGTAGTTCATTGTGATTTAAAACCCAATAATGTGCTTATTGATGAAGACATGTTGGGACATGTAACTGATTTTGGTATTGCAAGATTAGTTGATGAAACCTCCACCGAGTCACTTACTTCATCGCTTTCTTTGAGAGGATCTATGGGCTATATTGCACCAGGTATGACATTTAGAATGCTAAATGTTTACTTTTCGTTTTTAAATGTCTCATCAACATTTTTATATGGGCCAATAAAGTAAAATTTGATGAATGTTATCATGAATGCATAGTATGGATTCGGTGAGCCAGTGTCTACCAAAGGAGATATTTACAGCTATGGCATTTTGTTATTGGAAATGCTTACCAGGAAACGACCAAATAATGATATGTTCTCTGGAGACTTGAACTTGCACAAGTGGGTAAATCTGGCCTTTCTGAGTAGAGTAAAGGAGGTAATTGATCACAACCTTCTTAGGGAGGTGGATGGAGATGAATTTGAAGAAAATAATGTATTCAATTGCATTTTTTCTTTGATACGGGTTGCTTTGCTTTGTTCAAAAGATTCACCCAGTGAACGACCAACTATGAGAGATGTAGCATCGGTATTGGAGAGGCTCAGAAATGATTTGGGGGCAAATGAAGTTGCTTCTAGGAGATTAAGACAAAGCATATCTAATTTGCTTAGCAATACAAATGCAACAAGGAGTGATGCACATGCATCAAATGCCAATAGTTCTTCTTCATTTTAGTTTGTGAAAATTGCAATACCAGAAGATTTCAATATTGCTATTATTCATACAATGACACTTGGGTTTTTAACTTATAATTATTGAAGTAAATCTCTTTTAGTATTTATATTTATATGCCATTATTGTTAAAAGAAAAAGTGCATGCTTTTGCAACACAATATTATATAAATTGCAACTCGTTTATTTTATTATCCATTCATAATGTCAATATTTTTAGTTTAAAAAATCATTCCACTCTTTGTTTTTCTATAATTGAAAGGCTATGATTATTTAAAAAAAACATCTATGACTTTTAAACACATATTTTAGCTTAATGAATTGATTTTATGAATTATGTTGGAGTTTGATTCTTTTTTAATATTATCTTTAATTGTTCAACTAAATTTTTGTTAATGTTTACGATCTATTTATAATTAATATTAGTGTGAAAATTAAATGCTTTAGTAACACTTTATTAACTAGATGAAAATTTTACATCTTGATGTGATTTATTATTATAAGCCACGATGTCAATATTCATATCCACAAAGTAAGATCCCCTAGGAAAGAAATAGGAAAAAAATCATAGGAAATTAATTGTATTATCCTTGTAGCATAAGTGAATGGATTATTATTATTTTAAATTTAAATATAAGTAATTTGTTTATGTTATTAACAATAGTTTATATATTGAAAATTCATTTAAATGTGATTATTTACTTATTTATTTATTTTCATATAAATCAAATTAATGATACATCAATAAGAAGTATTTTCCTTTAAATATATACTTTGCTCAATATAATAACTTGATGTTGTACTATAACAAACAGAGAAAAAGCCTCGACCCATCCCAAAAAATTCGGTAAGACAAAACCCAGGAATGAAACTGTATATACAATGTATTCCTTAAGCATACAATTTTCATTTACAAATCATGCTAAAAGACATGTAAATTAATATTATGAAACTATGACTTATTATAGTTTTTAGTAATTTTGATCTTTTTTAGTTATATTATAACTATACGATCTATAAATTTTCTATCTTCATATATTTTTGCACACATGTTTAAGAGACGTCCTTACCCTTTTAACCCTGGTTGTTTTCAAAGGACTCTTGTTGACCATGTAGATATTTGGCTTCTTGTAGTAAAGTTCTTATATCCTATTCAACACTTCAATTTGATAGTTAATCTTATTGATAAAACAATGAGATATGAAGATTGAGGTATTTTTTCTATGCTCCTATTCTTAAAGTAGAGAGTGATGAAATCTAAGGTTTTATTTTAAGTTGGACTCACTAACTTCAAGTGGATAGAGGTTTGTTAAATATCGTATAAATATGTTATAATTTCAAAATGGAATATCACATAGACTTCATTTCTCAAATTTCTAAGTAGCATGTTCATCGATATGTCATTGAATTTATCTTAAAATGCATTGTTAGGCTCTATTCCAAGTTTAATTAGAACTTATAATCTTATGAGCTTATATCTCTCTGTCAACTCCCTATTAAGGAGAATTCAAAGTACTCTCAAGAATTTGGAAATGCTTCAGTGTTTGAAATTTTCTTTCAATAATATCATGGGGGAAATTCCAAAAGGGTTTTTTTCTCTTCCAAATAGAACAACTCTCATGTCCTTCATTGGAAATCCTAGCCATTTTAGACCACAAGATTTCCAATTACCTATCTCTCAGACAACAAGAGGTCATTTTGTATCTATGAAGGAGTATTATTGCTAATGAGTGGACTACTGCTTTTATATTGTGTTGTCTACTTTTGAGATTCATTTGGAAAGTAAATAAGTGTATACAAAATGTTGATTCTTGAAATGTATTGTCCGAAGGTTAGAGTAGAAAAGAATCCCATATCAAGGGATTCACATAGAAACTAATGGATTTACCAAGGGCAACTTGTTTGCAACAAGGAACTTTGTGATTGATAAGAGAACTTTGATTGATGACACACTTTTTGCTATGAAATTGACTTATAAACACATATTTTAGCTTAATGAATTGATTATATGACTTATGTTGGAGTTTGATTACTTTTTTAATATTATTTTAAATTATTCAACCAAACTTCTATTAGTTTTTATTATCTATTTATAATTAATATTACTGTGAAAATTAAATTCTTTAGTGACATTTTATTAACTAGATGAAAATTTACTTCTTGATATGATTTATTATTATTATCTGTGATGTCAATATTCATGTCCATAAAGTAAGATCCCCTCACGAAAAATCAGACAAAACTAATTGTATTATATTTAAAGCATAACTGAATGGATTATTATTTTAATTATAAATATATATATATTTTTTTTATGTTCTTAACAATAGTTTAAATGTTGAAATCCCATTTTAATGCGATTTTTTAAAACTTCATATGAATTAAATTAATGAGACATCAACAACAATTCTATTCTTTTAAATATATAATTTGATAAATTTAAATGTAAGTTATATATAATTTGTTTCAATTATCAACAAAAATTTAAAAGTTGAATTTTAATTTTAAATATGATATTTGTTTTTTTTATAAATAAATTAGTGAACCATTAATTGAACTCGATGTTGTGCTATATACAATGTATTTTTTAAGTATACAATTTTGATTTACAAATCATGTTAAATGGATGAAAATTAATATTATGAAACTAATACTTATTATAATTTTTAGTATTTTTATCCTTTTTAGTTATATTATAACTATAACATCTATAAATTTTCTATCTACATATATTGTTGCACACAAGTTAAAAAGATTTCCTTACCGTTTTCAATGAATTTTTGTTGACCATGCAGATATTTGGCTTCTTGTAGTATGATTCTTATATCCTAGTCAACACTTCAATTTGGTAGTTAATCTTATTGATAAAACAATGAGATATGGAAATTGATGTTTTTTTTCTATGCCTTATTCATAAAGTAGTGAGTAATGAAATCTAAGCTTTTATGTAGAATTTGCCTCTCTAGCTTCAAGTGGATAGAGGTTTGCTGAATTGTATATATATGTTATTATTTCAAAATGGAAAATCACATATATTTCATTTCTCAAATTTCTAAGTAGCATGTTCACTGATATGCTCATTGAATTTATATAAAAATACATTATTAGGATCTATTCCAAATTCAATTGGAAATTTATTGTCTTATGAACTTATATCTCTCTTCTAACTCTCTATTAAGGACAATTCCAATTATTCTCAAGAATTTGGAAATGATTCAATATTTGAAATTTTCTTTCAATAATCTCATGGAGAAAATTCCAAAAGTGGAGGGTTTTTTCCAAATAGAATTGTTGTTATGTCCTTCATTGGAAATCCTGGCCTTTTTAGACCACAAACATTCCAATTATCTATGTCTCAAACAACAAGAGGTCATTTTTCATCTATGAAAGAATATTATTGCTAATGAGTGGAGTTATTTCTTTTGTACTATGTTGTCTACTTTTGATATTCATTTGGAAAGGAAATAAGTGTATACAAAATGTTGATTCTTGCAACAAATTATCCAAAGGTTAGAGCAAAAAAGGATCCCATATCAAGAGATTCACATAGCAACAAATGGATTTACCAAAGCCAACTTGTTAGAAATTATTTTTTTTTGTAATTTATAAGGGAACTTTGATTGATGACACACTTATTGCTATGAAAGTTTTGAAATTGCAAAAGAGAAGGTTGAAAAGACCTTTAGAGTAGAATGTAATGTTCTATTAAAGTTTCAACATTGAAATCTAGTGAAAATCATAACTTCATGTTCCCACCTCCATTTTAAAGGATTAGTGTTACAATTTATGTATAACACAGGCTTGGAGAAAAATTTGTATCTTAATAAAAGTGATAACAATGGTGAAGATGCATTTGAATTGGAATTGAAAACAAAACTAGAAATTTCCATAGATCTGGCCCATTCCATGGAATACTTTCAGCATGATTATTTTGTCCAAGTAGTTAATTGTTATTAAAACCCAATAACATGTTTTTGGAGAAGACATGATGGAAAATACAATGGATTTTGGCATTGCAATGTTAATTGATGCTACCCCTATTAACTCACTTTAACACTTGCTTTGAAGGCAACTATGTGATAAATTGTCCCAACTATGACATTTCAGAACATTAATTTTACTTGTTATTTTGCATTAAAAAAATTGTGCACATTGGTCAAGTAAAATTTAACGGAAGTTGACTTCAATGCAAAGAATGGCTTAACTGAGGCAATGTCTACCAAAGTAGATATTTGTAGCTATGAAATTTTTCTATCGGAAATGCATATTAGGAAGCAACCAACTAGTGAAATATATTTTGAAGAACTAAACTTGTGCAAGTGAGTGAAGCGAGTGTTTCCAAACATAGTGAATGTTAGAATTTTGGGTATCTCAGAAGGTATTTTTGATAAGAATACCCACCAAAATTTATTGGTTGGGAAGTTCACCCAAAAGTGGGGTTTTAGACCCAAAGTGTGGGTTTAGGACCAAAAGAAAACTAATTATTTATTTTTAAGGGTCAAGAGGCTAAACCCTAAGCCTAGAGGTTTCATAAGTGACCTGAGGAGAAGGATAAATAGAGGAGACATAAGATGAGGTCTCACACGTTGTATATAAGTGAGATGGACTTCACTTGAACAAGGAAGGGAGTTAAAGGAGAAAACTATACAACCCTAGATGAGGAGGGTTGTAATTAGCAAGAAGGGTCAAGCTTCTTCCCAGGAGGAGGCTAAAGTGGTTCGAATATCTTCGTTGTAGACAAAAGACGTTGGTTAGAGTAGATCAACGTTATGTAGAAATTCCTTGTAGATTCAAATTGCTAAATTAATTTGCTAAAACATTAGACTTGAATATACTCTACTCATGAACGAAAATAATTAAACAATCTCTAAATCATGGAGCATACAAGAGAAATAATTAATTCAACACATTACACAATGATTTCCTGGGGGAAGCCACAACTAAAAACCCCTACTATATGTATATTGCATTAGTCAGAAAATATGAGAATATTACAATGCTTTGCTCAAGCCCGAGCATCCTCTGCACTATCTCTATCTGTCTCACTGCTTCCTAGACAAGCCATGGCCAATACTTAACCATTTTTCTGCTTGGCCAAGTCCCTATTTCCTTGTGTTGTTTCCTTGGGTATTAGACCCCTATTAATTAGGTAAATTCCTCAATTGGAATTGCACAATCCTCATAGGCCTTCCTTTGACTGCATGCACCACATGTATAATTCAAATTATTATACAACTGATAGTACATTGTCCTTGAACTCCAAGATCAACTAGGTAACTCTCAAATCTGACATGCATGAGTTGTTTATGAGTGAGACATCAATTTACTTGTTGATCACGGCAGGAAACACCACACTACTAGATCTCCCACTAGTTCCTCCAATAGTTGGAACTAGTTATCTGACTTTAATTCAGTTAAACTAAATTAATTAATTACAACTCAAGATAAACTCAACCAGGGCTCCTATAATGTAGGAGACACTCTAAATGACTCAAGTTAGACCCTCCACTCAAATTAATTGAGCCAACTAAGTCAAAATTAAATTAGTTAACTAATATAAGTTGTCATGAGATTTGGAATTACAATTTTATTCCTAATTTAATTCAAGGGCAAAATTAAATTAGGATTTTCTTATTGTTTTTTCAACACTCCCTCTCAACAAGAAAGGGATTATCTGCTAACCTGATCCTGCCTCTATGAAACTCGAATTTGCATCTTAACAAAGGCTTTGTCAAAATATCCGCATCTTGTTCCTCTGTAGAAGTGTACTCCAAAAACATGATTCTCCTATGCAAACAATTTTGTACATGGTGATATCGGATGTCGATATGATTGGACCAATCATGAAAAATTGGATTCTCATAGAGTTGGATACAACTTTGATTATCATAGTAAATCACTGTAGGATCCATTTGTTGACCAAATCACCCAACAAGGATCTTCCTTGTCCAGATAGCTTCACAAGTTGCTTGAATAGTAACCATGTACTATGCTTTTGCTGAATTGAGTGCAACTGATCTATGCTTCTTGTTGTACCAAGAAACTACTGTTGATTTCCCCTAATGTGCTCTTCTTGTCGGATGGACTCCCTGCCCAATCTGCACCTATGAAGCCTTGAAGCTTCACTCTCTCTGTCCAATTGTACCAAAAACCAATCTAAGTGGTGCCTTTGAGGTATCTTAACACATGTTTAGATGCCTTCCATGAGAGTTTGGTTGGCTTAACCATTTCTTGACTAAGATGGTTAACTGCAAAACATATGTTCGATCGTGTGTTCACCAAATACATAAGTGAACCCACAAGCTGCCTGTAAATAGTAGCCTCCACTACTTCACCTGAAGTAGCACGTTCCTTCCTCCAATTTCCTGCGAGAGGAGTCTCCATGGGTTTGCTACTCTCCATGTGGAACTTCTTCAGTATCTCGTTGGCATACTTTCCCTGAGAGACAAATAATTCCTCATCTCCCTGCATACTTCCATACCAAGGAAATCATGCATGAGCCCCACGTCCTTCATCTCGAATTCTTTTGCAATATCCTATTTGCAATATTTTACCAACTTATCATCCCTTGTTAGAATTAAATCATCGAAATATAATAATATAATAAACAATTTACCTTCAACCAAAATATGGTAAAGGTTCGCATCGACTTCACTTTTGGTGAAGCCCAACCTGGTGAAATAACTTTCAATCCTGGTGTATCAAGCACAAGGTGCTTGTTTCAATCCATACAATGCTTGTTTGAGTTTGCACGCATGTGAGTCTCTTTTGAAGGTATCAAATCCTTTCAATTGCTCATTGTACACCTCTTCCTCAATCACACCATTGAGGAATGTTGTTTTCACATCCATATGATGTATCTTCCATCCCATCTTTGTTGAAATTGCTAGAATAGATATGATTAAAGAGTACCTTGATACTAGAGCAAAGGTCTCCTCGTAATCAATTCCCTCCACATGAGAGAACCCTCTGGCCAAAAATATGTCCTTGTGTTTCTATACACTCCTATATGATGCTTTCTTTACCTTGTAAAGCCATTTGGAACTCACCACCGACTTGTCTATTGGTCTTGGGACCACTTCCCAAACATTGTTTCTAATAAAGGAGTCATACTCCTCAACCATGGCATCAACCCATATTGGTTTTGGCATTGCTTCCTCAAATGAGGATGGCTCAATATCTACACTCCCACTCATCAGGGCCATGTAGCCAGTGTACCAATATGGTAACCTCCTCTAACTTTGTTGTGATGTGGGTGCTCCCACATTCTTAGATAGCTTGAGGCATATTTTGGCCTCCATTATGGTTTGGATCAGACCAAGGCTCCAACATAGTACCACAGTGCTGGCGGGCCCTCTTCACAACCAAGATTAAGGCTATACCAACCTCATTTTAGGGCTTGAATCCTTCCCTTCTTCATGAAAGAGAATAGATCCTACGTGCATAAATTTTTGGTGGTAAAAATAGCTAGTTCATACATCTTCTAGGGCATTATGCACACATAGAACTTGGTGCCTTTACCTCTTTAACATGGCCAAAACCAAGCCCTACTAGGGAAAAAAATATCCACAAAACTCAACCCTTATCTCAGCACAAACTTAGCCTTCCTTAGCATAGAAAATTAGACCATTAACTTGATTCTCTAAGGTTGTGGCTTCTTCCTGACGTATGGATCTCCCTTAGCTTATCAAAATTGACTCTTGAGATGAGATCGTTAGTGTTTTAGCTCTACCCTTGATCTTTTCTAAAATTTATATTCACAACAACTAACAAAGAACATGGGACAACTTCAACATTGACCTTATATCAGGCCTTAAAACCCCTGACAGTATTGCACCCTTGACGATTTTCATAGAACAAGACTCTCTAGGACCCCTTTAGTAGAAATAGGCCCTCCTAGGAATTTCTTGGAATAAGAGAGCTACATATCTCTTGCACTTAATTGTCTCATGAACCTCACCTTAGGCTCTTTAAATAATTTTCCTTGGGTCACTTAGGAAACCTTCTAGATCTAAGGTTTTCACTTATTTGACCCTTAGAATAAATTATTATTTATTTATTTTGGTCCTAAACCTCATCTTCGGTCCAAATCCCCATTTTGGGTAAATCGCCCAACAAACAACTTATTGTGGGTTATCCTCTCTAGGAAATACCTTCTTAGCTGCCCAAAATATAACACTCCCTCTTAGTGAGGAAGTTATTCCCTTCATGTTTTTAGCTCCATGACTTTCCTTGCATATCCATCACCTCCTCGTACGTTTCATGAATTTCCTTGCGTAGCCATATCCATCCACGTATGTGCCATGACTTCTTTGTATTAGGCATAGTTTTGACTTGCATGGTGCATGAATATTCCTACATGCAACATGAATTTTCCAGTATGATCCTTACCTATCCTTGTAGGATCTATGACTTTCCTTACACCAAGATGAATGATCTCCCATGGTTCAGGATTGTCCTTGCATGGGATGAAAACTTCTCAAAATTTCTTGAACCTAATGATTCAAAATTTTATAGGGTAGTTGACAATCCTTTGTAGTGTCCCTCTGAAGCTAGACTCCCTCTTAGTCTACACAACCTTCACTGTCTCACTCTAATTTCTACATGCACTCTGATTCATTGTCCCTTCAAAGTAGGTTTGATACCATGTTGATTTTTCCTTAGCACATTAGAATTAGGTCTATGTCTAAAAACACGATCACAAACATATTGAAATACCACACCTCTTAGCACTTTGCATGGTAGAAATATTTAGCAGTGAATTCAAGTTAGTGCATAGATATATGAGCCTAATGCGCAATTATTTTATTAGTACATTAATAAAAGAATCATGGGGATCCTGTACCAACGATCATGGCCCTCAACCTCTAATACAACTAGTATACATAATATACAACTAAGGTTTGTGGTCTACAGCATGAGATCTGTAATCTACCCAAAAAAAAGTAGACAAGAACAAACACATATCTTACTTGCTGAATTAGATCATATAGATAAATCCTTTCTGCACTTTTTGTCCTTGACACCTAGCATATCCTTTTCCTCCTTTAATCAAATGCTCATAAGGGTTCTACTACTCCAAAACCTTTACACTTTTTAGCTCCATGAATCTGGTTTCTCATAGTGAAGTGGCCTATTCTAACCACTATATATCAGCCTCCAGAAATCTGCATTCTTACAGTGACAATGCTCCTCCAATATCATTGTTCATAGGCCCCAAGTATCTACACTCTAATAGAAATTTGATATTTATGTTTGGAAATTACTTAGGGGAGGGGGGTGAATCAATAATTTAAAAAACTTAATTTTTTCTCAACTTAATTTTCTTCTTATGTAGCTAATGGTTTATCTATGTTCTCTATTATTATTGGACTCCTTTTGCATTTGTCAGAGAGAGAAATTTGTAGATATACTTATCACAAATTCAAGAACACTCATAGAACATTCAAGAACCAACACATGAAGACACCATATATAAGGGGAAACCCTGAAGGGAGAAAACCACAAATTTTAGGTTGAAAGTGATATGAAGGAAAGTTAATACTCCTTATTACATCATATTTTTGTAGGATCGAACATACAAGAGGCTCATATTTCTGTAGGCTACAACCCATAGGAGGCTCCCACGTCAACTAGCTACAACCTGTATTTTACCAAGCTACAAAATAGAAAGTGACTGCAATATCTCAATCACAATATCAAGTCAAAAGCATTGGTCACCTAATATACAATTTTGTTTTCAAGTCTACTGCAAATCTTCATTGCTTCTCCTCTTCAACTATGTTCCTCGTTTGTCACCACTCATCAACTTTCTCATGCAGATTGCTTCACTTCAAAAGTTCTCTTTGTTAATTTTTGCAACTGAAATCAAATTCCACCTTGGACGACTCAGATGATTGAGATGACAATTGCATTAGATTCCTCCTTTCAAGAGGACCAAAATCAACCTAAATATCACCTTATTTTGATAAGCGAAAGTTAGGTTTTGAATTTATTTATTCACTCATGTATATTGGGTTAGGTTGGCCCTAAGCACATGTTCATTTGGACAGGTCGACCTCAACCCCAAGTGGGCCCTCATGAAATCCTTTAAATAGAATATACCTCAAGCTCATTTGGACACATTGATCAAACCATATTATTTTCTCTTATTGTCTTGGTTCACATAGGTATGATGGAGGAAAGCTCGTGCAAATGGTTTGAAACTCTAGGGTTGAAGCTCACACTCATCTAGGGTTTTATGGATCTCAGACACTAACATGTAACTAAGTATTTTTGTCTCTGGATGCGAGAATGGTATGGTCTTGACAACATATAGGGAGCCTTGGATGCTAGCACATAGTGTTCATTGGAGCGTTTGGGAGGCTAGGATTTTTGCTACTTAGTTTGGTCCCTGGACACACGCACAGTATGATCCTGAGAGCATTCGAGCTTCCATAGATTGTCACACAGAATCCTTATGAGAGCGTCCAGGGTTGAGGCAGATCTGGGAAATTTTTACCCCAGACACCCTCATCCATTTTACGTGGGAGCGTCCATATTTATTCTGGAAAAGTCTTCTAGTTCTATATAGAGCGTCTAGGACTACTAGATGCTCACACAGCCCCTCTTCCCTTCCTCTGGGACTCAAAGACAATATTTCAGTATTCCGAAGATTCCACTCAGTGAAAGTAGTGTTCAATAGTGTTCAACACAGTGACAACAATATCTAGCATTTGACTACAGTTAATGACAACACACTACATTCCTCATAATCATGGTTGTGATTATAAGCATGATTAGATATGTTTCATGGATATCATAGTTGTTTTGTTGCATAGATAAATTTATGGATGCTTGTACTCTCTTTTGTTGAATCATTTGATGATGATCTAAGAAGAATAATATTTTCAAGGGCTTTCCCCATAGTGGGTTTTTTCCTCGGTCTCGGACCAATCCCGATGTCTCTATGTGTTTGTATGTTTTTCTTCTATTGTTCCTTTATGTTCCGCTGCACTGATGATGATGTTGTTCTTTCTATATAATTGTATATGTTGATGAATAATGGTGTAGATTTCTGAATAATGTATTGATGATATGGGGTGAGCTTAATGTATTAATGAAGAAATGCAATTATCAAAGCAAAGAACAATGTAGCCCTATGAAAATTAACATGGTATCAGAGTTGGGCAGAAGAAAATCCATGGAGATCACCATGATGATGACACCTTTGATGGAAGCAAGAAGAGGATGGTTGAGACCTAAAAGAATTCTAGGGTTTGAAGAAAAACCTAGGCAACTTGATTATTAGGGTTTGATGTATTTTATAAGGTTAAGGTTGGAGAGAGAATCCTGGTTTATGGAAAAAATATGAGATATGGAACCTAGCTGGTCAATGTGAAGATACTCAAGCACTTGTGAAAGATTTGATGGGATAATCCCTAGAAGGCCTGGTTGGATAATTGAATGCAACATTGGTATATGGACCATGGACACTGGTGACTCTTGAAGATTGGTTCAAGAGGGAGAGGATCACCTCTCATTGAAGATAAGTATTTCTTGACTTATGATGCCTCTTAATTTTGTTTAGATTTATGGATCTAATCATTATAATAATTGTTTATACTTCCTACATATGTATTTGAGTATATGGATGTTTCTAACCTCCTTGATGAGATAGATACTGTTAACACCCAGGTTGTTCCCTATGACTCCTTAGGGAATACGGCCGGGGTAACCACTAACCAATCTTTGGGCTACAGCTTCTAGCCCAGCTGTAGTCAGAGAGGGCTCTCTCTATCAGTTGTGTCACTGCTTTCAGTGAGAGTTTTAGGCTAGTTATGATATGTGTTTTTGGTTGTTTCTGTGTTTGGTTGGGGGATGCTTCTGATTTCTTTAAAGTATATCAGTAGGTAAGGTTAATCCATTGGGCAATGGGGTCTAGGACAGTTTTCTCTTGAGGTCTTGACTTTGGTGAGTGGAAAAGCTATAGGGCCTGTGTGTATTCCGTGAAACAAGATGTAATTAGTGAGGGTGAGGTGAAACAACCAGCAAAGAGCAATTAAGATTTCTTTACTTATGCTGAATATTGTAATATGAGATTTGTTATCTAGGAGCAATTTCTTGAATTCCTAAATAGCAACACACTGTGATGATGCAGTATTAAAGGTAGCAGTGAAGAATTACTCTTTAAATACCTTATCAGAAGAAAAACATATAAGATAGCTTAGATTGAGCTCAGGGTAGTCAATGACCAAGTTCTGAGACTATTCTTTTTCCTCACTATCTAGATTTTCAAGTGTATAGAAAACATGAGAGACATATGGAATAACAGAAAACACAGGTGAAATAAAGAGTCATGAGAAAACTTATTGATTCACGTAATACACAGGAATCCTGCAACTTTGAGCCACACACCACCAAGAGATCGATAGACAAACATCTTTGAAGAAATCCCACTGTCTTTTGTATTAACTGTCTGAGAGTCTTTAAAATATCAGAATAACAGAGAGAATATCAAGAGAATTTCTTACATCCAGAGTCCAACCCCTCTAAACAAACGCGAGGGGGAATATATAGAGGTTACATACAAATATATCTCAGGTATGGAGTCATCTGAGAGGAAAATATCCCTTACACTTGTACAGGAGAGTAGATGAGAAGTAATTGTAAACATAAATGCCTCTTAAAGGCCTTGAACTGCTGTCAGGATAGATTTTTTGACCTTTGGGCACTGCAGAGTTAACTGCGCGGCTTTATCATAAATGTAGCATTGAAGTGATTTATCACTCTGATTTTTTTGTATCTTCTTGACCCTGCCACCTGTACCTGCTGATGCTGCTGTTGATGCCGGGTACCTGTGCTGAGTTGGCTCAGCGTCTTTATGCTTGCTGTCATGGCTTTGTCCACCTGTAGATGCAATATGGACTGTGTTGCTAAAAATTAATTTCTCAGCTTTGGTTCAAAAGTAGCTTTATTAAATCCTTCCATGTGTCTTGAGGGGGAAGCTGATGCCTCAAAATTGACCCTAAGGTCTCATCAGCTTCTGTGTACTTATAGAAATGAGGAGGCTCATCAAATAGATGTGCTACTTCATTTTTAATAAAAAATAAGTTATCTAATTTCTCAAAAAGAGCCTGTCCTGTTAGTGGGCCTGCTGTAGATGACCCGGGAGGTTCAGCAATTTGAATTGCTGCAAAACTGCTCACCCTTTTGATGTATTTTTCATGAGATAGCAGATTCCCTGATTCTATCAAGTTGGGAAGTCCTTTGTCCTGTAGGGCTGTGAACCTATTTTGGAACTTATTTATGTCTGCCTGTATATCATGTATCTTTCTGTCCAGTGTTTGAATTAGGTTCTTCATTGTTGTGGTTCTTTTGATTAGGGAAATGGTTTCTGTCCTATTAGCAATTCCCATTTTTATTAGTTGAGAACCAGTCCTATAATTAAGGACCTCAATCATCTTTGGGGCAAGGTCTGCCATGTTGCCTAGGGAGTTTC
>APFE030966234.1:82160-95784 GCA_000404065.3 Pinus taeda | reverse complement strand
CTGCGCAGGTTAGTCGTGGAAAGAATATAACACAACCCAACATAAAAGCCTACTTCCCATAGACCAGCTCATAGGGTGTAAATCGAGTGGTGGTCTTCCATGTTGTATTATAGGCCCAGGTGGTCTCAACTAGTCTTTTTGCCCAATCCTTTCTGCTGGTGTTCACTACCTTGGTTAGGATGTTCTCCAGTGCTCTATTGGTCACCTCTACTTGCCCATTATCTTGTGGATGATAAGGAGTGGAGGTCCTATGCTTGATTTTGTGATGCTTGAGTAGTTCTTCAATCATGCTGGAGGTAAACTGATTGCTTTGGTCCTTGACTAGCTCTCTAAGGTACCAAAATTTGTAGGATATATTATCCCTTAGTAACTCAACCACATTTTCTTCAGTTGTTGCCTTAATTGCCTTGGTTTCAACCCACTTAGTCAAGTAATCAATGCACACAAAATGTGTTGTTTTTGTTTTGAAGGTGGATTGATAGGCCCAATGAAGTCCATGCCCCACTTGTCAAATGACTCAAAAGTCACTTGAGGTTGTAGGGGCATTTCATCTCTTGGAGTAGGCTAATAATAGCCTGCTTGCAACAATTTGAATGTTTTCCTCTTTGCTACAAAGTGACCTCTACAAGGCCCATCATGACAGGTCAGAAGGATGTCAAAGACTTCCTCTTCCCTTACACATCTTCTCAAGATTTGATCTCGACCAAGTTTGAACAAATTTCCCCCAATATAGGTGAAGGGGGGAACTTTTCCTGATTATCTTGTTCTTTTCTCTGGAGGGAAGGTTTGGTGGGAATTGTGTTGATACCAAATAGTTTTATGTATCGGAAAACCATGGGGAGAGCACTGAAATAGCAAACAAATGCTCGTCTAGTAACTGATCATCCACCATTCCTTCTTCACCTGCAGGCAGATTCATCCTATATAGAAAGTCAACAACAACATTCTCCTTACCAGGCTTATCAACAATAGTTAGATCAAACTCCTACAATAAAAGTATCCATCTTATGGTTCTAGCATTTACATCTAGTTTGTTCATTAAATATTTAATTGCAGCATGATCAGTATGCAAAAACATCTGATAGCCTGTAATGTAATGCCTAAACTTGTTCAATTCATTCACAATAACTAGGAGTTCTTTTTCGGTCACAGTATAATTTAACTCATCCTTTGATAGGTTTTTACTAGTAAAATAGATGGCATAAGGCAATTTCTCCTCTATGTGACCTAAGGCTACTCTTATGGCTTTATGTGAGGCATCAACATGGATATGAAAAGGGAGGGCCTAGTTTGGGCCTCTAAGGATTGGTGCAGTTCTTAATTTACCCTTTAGAATATCTAGGGCCTCTTGACAGCTCTTTAACCATATAAATTCAAAATCTTTGGCCAACAATCCAAACAAAGGAGAGGCTAACTTGTTGAAGTCCTTTACGAACCTTCTCTAGTATCTAGCTAACCCCAAGAAACTCCTGACATCTCTCTACTTTTTTGGAGGTGGGACCCTTTGGATGATGGCTATTTTTTTTGGGTCCACCTGCAATCCTTGCTGAGAGATAGAATGACCTAGCACAGTACCTTCAGTCATTAAGAATTCACATTTTTCTGGATTGAGAGACAAGTTCATTTCAATGCATTTGCGTAATACTTTGCCTAGGTTAGTCAGGGCTTCTTGGAAATCACAACCATAAGGTGTAAAATCATCCATATAAATTTCCACAACATCATGCACTAGCTCAACACAAATACTCAAGAATTCTCTCTGGAAAGTGGCATGAGAATTTCATAAGCCAAAAGGAAGGACCCTATAGGAAAACGTACCCCAAGGAAAGGTGAATGTGGTTTTATCCTGGTCTTCTGGGCAGATCTAGATTTGGTTGTATCCATTGAATCCATCTAGGAAAGAAAAGAACTTCTTCCCTTCCAGGCCATCTAGAACTTGGTCAATGAAGGGTAGGGGAAAATGATCCTTCTTTGTGGCTTTGTTCAACTCCCTATAATCAACAAAAATGCTCCACTTACCATTCTTCTTGGGAACTAACACTAAAGGAGATACCCACTCATTGTCAGAGATAGGGTAAATGAACCCTGCATCTAACAATTTTTGTAGTTCTTATTTGACGATGTCTTTAAGGGCTGGATTCATTCTCCTTTGTGTTTTCCTAACTGGCTTGCAACCTTCCTTGATGTATATGTGGTGATTACACACTGAGGGGTGTCCTCCCTTCATTTCCTTATAGCTCCAAGTGAAGGCTTCTAGGTTCTCTTTCAACAATTTGCATAGATGTTCGTCTTCTAAAGTAGAAAGATATGGATTAATCTTCAAGGTTTTCTCTAGGCCAAATTCTATGGTTTTGACTCGGAGTGGGTTGGAATCAGCTAAGAATAAGTCAATTTGATGATTGTTCAGTGTTTACTTTACTTCTTCCTCTAAGGGTAATGAAGTAGGAGTTGGACTTTGGAGAAAGTGTTCAATTAAGTCATCCTCCTCTTGTTTTCCTCCTCCTATGATTGCTTCCATAGCTTAAATTTGGGCAGAATAAATTTCATCTTCTTCCTCCTCCTCCAACCATAAAGGTAAATCATGTTCTAGGGAGGCTTGAGCAGAAGGGTATAAGACTAACTGTTCGGACATTGCCCATTATTGATTATCATATTCCCAGCTCTGTAGCTAATGTAGGCATCATCTATGGCCAACCATGGCCTCCCAAGGGTAAGAGGGTAACCAATAAGCTTAGCCTTAGGCTGGAGAACTAATAAATTTGCAGGGTACTCCCAGGAGTCAATGGAGACCATCACATCCTCCACAATTCCCTAAGGGGTGATTGTGGAATGGTCTGCAAGTTGTAGCACTGTTGTGGTCTTCCTTAATGACCCTTGGAGGTTAAGCTTGAGCATGGTGTCCTTGGTCATCACATTAATGGAAGCCCCAAGATCAATCAGAGTGTGGGGGACAATGGTGCCATTGATGTGCACATCAACTACAGGACTTCTAGGGTCTAAGTATTTTGGACATATTACCTACCCCAACATTAAGTCAGATAACTGCCCAATGACATTAATGGTAGGGGCGTCCCTTTTTCTTATTCTTGGATGCTTAAAGCACTTCTCCTTAATCAATTTATTGTAAATAGGAACATCTTTGATTTCCTGGAGAAGGGGGATCTTTACACATAGGTTTTTCAATTCTCCCAAAAGTTCAATTTCTTCTAGGGTGGGCTGGAGTGGTTGGGCTAATATTTTAGGAAAGGGTGGATTTGCGTTAAGGTTGCTTTCCTCTCTTTCTTCCTCAACCTCCCTATGTGGAGAGGGAGGTTGGTTATCTGGGAGAATTATCCCAGATCTTAGGTTGATCTCTTGGATTTCTAAAACATAAGCTGGGTATGATGTCTCTCCACTGTATCCTTGTTGAGCCTACATATTTTTTGGGTTTGGATTTGGCTGGGCAGGCATCTGGGGTTTCCTAGGTGGACTAGAGTGCAGGAGTTGTGGTTGGGTAGGTTGTGGAGGTAATAAGGCTGGAACATTATTGCCTTGGGGCTTCCACCCCTTGGGTGGGGTATTCCACTAGTGTTGTGGTTGAATGTAAGGTTGAGATGACTGGTTGGCTAGCTAGGAATGATACTGAGGTGCATAGGACCAAGGAGGGGGTGTAGACCAGGAAGGTGGAGCATGAGGTTCGTAAGAAGGTATAGTTGTTGTTTGGTTGGGTCTATAATATGCATGGGATGATCATTGCATACCCTGCTGGCATGGTCTAGGCCAAGGAGGTCCACTTTGGTTGATGTAGCAAAGATGCTCAGTGACCCCTTCAGTGCCTTGATATACAGCTTTGAGACCAGGTAAAGAAGAGAACTTGTCTGTGGAGTGGTTTTCTTCATAGATTGAGCAAATCTCAATATAGTTCAATGGGCATTCATTCCTAGGATGCCTCACGATGCATCCAGGACAAAAGATGGCCAAGGCTCTCTCTGCTTCCTCTTTTTTCCTTTTGATATTTATGGAATCCAATTGTAAGGCAAGGGTTTGCAGCATCTCACTTTTGAAGTCCTCCAGCATATTTACAATTTCACCCTTGATGGATGAGTTGGAAGATGATGTATTGGCCATAGGTTGGCTAATCCTACCCTTTATCCTCATTGCCCTAGAATGGTTTCTAAAGATAGTCTTGATATCCTCATAGGGTAGTTGGTAGATATCTCCTCCTACTAACAAATGAAAGGTATCTGGGATATCCTCCCTTACTCCTCTAAATAGGACCAGCTTCTGTGATTCAGGGTCAAGTGTTCACCTAGCCCTTTTGTAACTGAGCTGGAATATTTCTTCATAGTCTTCTAAGGATTCATCCTGGCCTATGGTCATCGTAAAAATCTCTTATTTAGTGTCTTTTAACCTACAATAGTCCCTATATTTGTTGTTAAAGTCTTGTTGCATCTGAGCCCAAGTTATGATGGTATCTCCAGGTAAACCCATGAACCAGTGCAATGTTGCATCCTTGAGGGTAGATGGAAACAATTTTAACTTTTTCTCATCCTCTGTATAGTCATAGGTTTGGCATATAACAACAAACTAAAACAGGAAAGTGTCAGGGTCTTGTGTGGTCAAGCCATGGAAATGAGGTAGAGCAGAGGGGATTATATTCTTCATTTTAGTGTCCCCATTGGTTTCCCTAATGGGGAAGGCACCCTCAATTCTCTCTCTATCTCCTCTGTCATCTTGGTTTTCAACCATTAGTTTAGTATGAATGTGTTCTTCCTATTCATCTTTCCCTATAGGTTCTTCAAATATGTCAGTTTGCTCACCTAAAGGTTCTTCCAATTCGCAGTCACCGAAGAAGAGAGAAGGTTGACTGTTGGATGTAGTGGGGAATTTGGCAAGAATTTTCCCAAATTATCCCTATTCCTACGAGGCATGAAAGGAAATGTTTTTGGTTTTTTGTAAGATTTTTCTTTAAATATGGAAAGTAGTCTGCAGAAAGGAAATTTCTAATTGAATGAAAACCACTAACAAAAAGGAAACTACCAGCTGAATTGAAATTGTTGAATGAAAGACTACTGACAAAAAGAAAACTACTTGCAGAATGAAATTGCTTAATTGAATGAAAAACTACTAATAAGAAGGAAACTACTTGCTAAATTGAAATTCTACTTGTAGAATGGAAAGGAAAGCAAATAAATGAAAAATGAAAGAAATAAACTAGATTAATTTTGCAGAAATAAACTAATGGAAGAAAATTGAAGACTAGAAGTAAAAGAAAAGAAAGTTAGAGACTAGAAATTGAAGAAGGAGCAGTAATCACTCCTACTCTAACACCTCCCTGACAACAACGCTAAGAAGTGATGAGCCTAGGTATTGCAACAAGAATGTTGCAACTCTTAGGGCTACCAGCTTTACTTATCAACTTGGGGTTCGTACAAACTTGGAGATGATAGTGCTATATGCACAAGTAGAAGTGAAGCTACTGCTTGCTGTCACCACTCATCTAGAAAGAGACCCCAGGGGTTCCAAGCCAAACTTCTATAGGGTTAGAAGAAGCTTTATTTTGATGGAAGAGGAGCAAATTTATTCTAAGGGGGAGCTACTCTACCGCAGTAATGAATAAAACAACTTGTAATGCCAACTCGCACCAGACCCTAACTTACTAATTAAACAACTATGCTGAATAGAATTACTAGAACAACACTAATGTAATGCTAATTATATAAGTTACAGAAGTAAAAGCATCAAAACTAGACTAATGGGTAAGCAAAGGAAACTAAGCTAAGTCTTTGTTTAAGCGGAAGAGCAGTCAGAGGACAGAATTGGCAAAAGAAGGACGTGGGGGAGCAATAATGCATGAGCATTGTTGGATCAGGTGGGTGATAGGTAAGTGAATGGCTAAGATTGTGTCAAAGGAGGCTTAGGTGAATAGGTGAACGAACAGGGTATGAAGCAGATGAAAGATCGAGATTATATCGTGGAGGCTAAGTCAAAGTATGGATGGACAAGACTAATCGACAGATGGACGATGAAGGTTAGAGCATAGGCAAAAGGAATGTGTGGAAATGACAGAGAGGGTTTAGAGGGCAGTAATTTGTTTATCACGAACCCTCAAAACCATAAGTTGCATTTTGAAATTTCACGCGATTAGCCTCCCTGGGTGACACGTAGCATGGAGAAACCGCTCTTATCATGTGCCTTTAGGGGAATAACGTCCGAACATAAATCCATGTGATATGGTGCGATAGCCGTCAGATCTGTCTAGGAAGACCAATGGTGGATACTTGACTGAGATGGTTGGTGAGTAGGTTCACGATAGCTATTGGATCCGACAAGGCAGATCGATGGTTGGGATTTAAAGTGCACAAAGTTAAATGTTAAAACAAAATTTGGGCGACGATTGGTCAGTTTTTCTTGTGAAAGGTGATCTACAAGTAAAAACTATTTAAACATGAATTATCAACTTCCGCTAAGCATTTCGTGTTGAAGGAGAATGAAATGGGATTGTGGGGGAGATTGAATGATTGGATGACCATGAAGTGAACCAAGTAACAATGTAATGAACTAGTGACTAAATTAAATGACAAACTTCATGCAAAACTGAAACTATTTTTTTTTGGGGTTTTTGTAGGGTTTCTTCCTCACGTCATGGTCCTAGAGGGAGAGTGAGGCCGAGAAACCTATGGGAAACCTTATGGATCTTTTCTTTGCTAACCTAATAACTGAATGAAATCATAAATGATCTACTCTACACTGCTGTTTAATGAGCTTGCAACTATTTAAGTAGATGAACGGTTAAATAATAAACCTATAGAATGGAAATGAACTACTTAAGCAGATGAACAAAAAATAGGAAACTATGCTACTTAACAATATAATAAAGAGGAGCTTTTGTTGGCATTATGATACAAATTTTGTACTTGATGGCAACCCACTCATCTCAGATGATAAATTATAGTGCAAAGAAAATTTCACGCACTTTCATGAAGAGAAAAGTTCCTTTCATGCAGAGAAATGTTCACGCACTTTCATGCAGAGAAAAGTTCATTTCATACAGAGAAAAGTTCACGCACTTTCATGCAGAGAAAAGTTCCTTTCATGCAGAGAAAACTTCACACACTTTCATGAAGAAAAAAGTTCCTTTCATGCAGAGAAAAGTTCACACACTTTCATGCAGAGGAAAGTTCCTTTCATGCACTTTCATGCAGAGAAAAGTTCACGCACTTTCATGCAGAGAAAAGTGCTCGCACATGGGAAATCTTATGGTTGGTTCATGGTATTTAGTCCTTGGTATTTGAACCAATGGTTTTGAGCCATGGTATCTTGTCATAAGTGTTGATCCCAAGTGTTGGGTCCATGGTATTGAATTGTTATGGTTTTTGGTCCATGGTATTGTGAAAGGCCTAAGGCTATAAAAGAGGAAGGAGATCATTTGGCAAGGCATCTTTTGAATTATTGAATATCTGATAAAGTGCTAGATCTGGAATACTGTGATTCGGTTGTGGTGCAGATTTGGATCTGAATGAAAAAGGAACCTGAGTGTAAGGAGAAGGATAAGTTCTATTGATGGGTCAAAATCTTAAGGCTGGAATAGTTGTATCTCTATATGATTTTGATCTGTGACATGTGGCACACGCTTGATCTATAAATCTGATAATCTGGGTTAACTAATATATGAATGTTTGAAATAATGAATTTATAGATCTGTACGCAGGTTTCTGAATAGTGAAGTAACATACATCTCTTGATTTATGTTGTAGTGGCTTCTGTTTATTGCTATAGTGTTCTGGGTTCATAAGTGGGGTGTGATTACTGTTATTATGATCTGGGTATAGTCATCAGAGAAGTGTTTATTTTGATTTAGTTTTGATTGGTGAAAAGGTGATTGGTTGATGCAGAAATTCTTGATGTTTGATTGATGTTATTTGTGGATCCAGTCTGAAAATTTATGAAACATGGTCCCTGGAAGGAAGAGAAGGTTGTAGTCTTCTACAGGTAGCAGCTTGTGTTCTAGTATCTCAACTAGTACAAGAACTAAGGGGGTTGTAGCTCCCTTCCAGGAGAAGCTGGAAAATGGGAGAGGGTTGTAGCTCTCTGCAGGTAGCAGCTTGCGTACTGGTAAAGGACTGCACCAGTATAGAATCATTGTAAAAAGAAGTTTCTAATTGAAAAGATAGAGGCATATTGCAGCAGGTGGTTTTCACCCACATTGGGTTTCCACCTTATATCTTGTGTTCTTGTGTGTGATTGTCTTCTACTCTATTTTTCTATTCCTGGTTACTGTTTATATGATTCTGATGCACAGATTAATGTTCAACATCTGTAGAATATTTTAAATTATAAGTCTGTATGGTATATGCAGGTTTCCTTATCTGTAGTTACATATATACGCAGTTTTCTCTAACTGAAGTAGCGTATTTTTTCTAGGTTTGAAAAAATAAAATAATTGACCAGATAATATTGATTCACCCCCCCTCTCAGTATTATTTCCAACAATTGGTATCAAAGCGGGTCCTTCAGAAGAAGCTTGATCACTTGAAGGAAGATCTATCATCATGAGCAACTACAAGAGAGAAGCATCAATCAGGCCACCAATTTTTGATGGGACCAACTTCGTCTATTGGAAGGTAAGAGTTACAACCTATATTCAATCTCTTGGTACAGAAGTCTGAGATATCATAGATACAGGGTACACTTTTCCATCGACAACTCCTACAGATCCGGCTGAGAAGAAGCAGTTTGAAACTAATGCAAAGGCTGTCAATACTCTATTAGGATGTCTATCTCAATCAAAATTCACCAAGGTTATGCAGTTTAAAACCGAAAAAGAAATATGGGACAAGATCGTTATGAGCTATGAAGGAGATGAGCACGTAAAAAGAGCAAAACTTCAAACCCTCAGAATTCAATATGAAAATTTCAGAATGTACAATGATGGAAGTGTGGCTAACTATTTCCTACGCATAGATGAGATTGTTAATTGTATGAAAAATTTGGGTGAAGAAATAAAAGAGGCTGTTGTGGTTGAAAAGTATCTGAGATCTTTGTCTTCTAAGTTTGAATCAAAAGTTTCTGCAATAGAAGAAAAGGAGAATCTACAGAAAATTACCATGTCGCAACTACACGGAATTCTAATCGCTTATGAAATGAGGAAAGGGGGACCATCAGACAGAAGAGAAGCCGCATTCAAGGCCTTAGGAAAAGGAGATTCTTATGACTTATGACATATGTCAGAAGAAGAGGAAGAATCAAATTTTGTCAAGAACCTTCAACGGGGTGCTGGAAGATTCAGAGGTAAGTTACCTTTCAAATGTTTTGTTTGTGGAAGAGTCGGTCACTATGCTCCCAAGTGTCCTCATAAAGGTAAGGAACTTGTTAGATGGAACAAGAAACATAATGTAAATAAGAAAAGCTATTACACTCATGAAGACAATGATGGATTTAATGATGAAGATGAACAAGGTAATAATTATAGACTTTTAATGGATTTTGAAGATGATGATTTCATGGATGCTATAGATGAAGAAGGTCTTTATGAAGAGATTTCTAAACTCAAAATTTGTTTAGAAGAGAAAAATATGATTATTGATACTCTGCAATTCCAATTGGCTGAAAGTGAAAAACATCACGAAAAGTTAGAATGTGAAATAGTGGGACTTAGAAAGATTGAGAAAACTAAAGCTCTTAATCTTATATTTGATAAAGGATCTGAAACGTTGGATAAGATTATCAAAGTACATCGTTCTCCACTAATCAAGATAGGTCTGGGATATAATGAAGAATCATCTCAAGCACAGAAGCCATCGACCTCCAAAAGTTATATTGATGCAGCAAGGAGAAGTGAACAAATTGACAATCAACAGCAAAGGCACAATGCTACTCACCAGGTAAATTAGGGACATTTTTCTTCAAGAATGAACAGAGATCACCAAGTAAATCAGGGGTAATCTACTTCAAGGATAAATAGAAGCTACAACAGACCACAGGTAAATCATTCTCAATTTGCCTCAAGAATGAATTTCAATGAAAACTACAATTGTTCGGTCCGCAGGGTTGATAATCGCAGGAATTTCTTCAATGGCCAATGTTTCTCTTGTCACAACTTTAGACACAAAGCAGCTCAGTGTGTTTCCTACAAAACTATCATGACTAGAGAAACTCAAAAACAGAGGAGTATGAATGGGATCATGAAAAAGACCTACAATAACTTTTATGCTCTTGAAAATGAAATAGAATGTTCTATTTGTAATAATTTTGGTCATGAAGATTCTGAATGCAGGAGAAGGTTTCGGCAGGCAACTCAGAAGGAGCAAGCCTCAAATATCAAAACATGGAGAATGAAAGAACCACAACCAAAAAGATGTGGTATAGCCTTATATGTAGAAGGGCAGGAAAATCAATGGTACATCGACAATGGATGTTCAAAACATATGACAGGTGATAAAGAAAAACTTCAATCAAATAGTGCCTTGGAGAAGGAGAAGAAGGTCTCATTTGGAAATGACACCCCTGCACTCATAAAAGGTAATGGTTCTGTTCTTTTAAAAGAAAAGGTTAAAGCAGGAAATGTTATGTATGTTGATGTCTTAAAGCATAATCTATTGAGTGTCAGTTAGATGTGCGATCAAGGAACAGAGGGAATATTTCGATCAAATGGATGTAATGTTCATGATCTTGATACAGGAGAAACAGTGATCAAAGGCATAAGAACTCCAAATAATTTATACATATTCAAAGAAGGACAACAAAAATGCTATCTGAGCAAGAATGATGAACACTAGCTATGGCACCGGAGGTTGGGGCATCTAAGCTTCTCATAGATAAGGAAAGCATGCAAATACTAGGTAGTTTGTGGTCTTCCAGACATCAGAATTCCAGATAATACAATATGAAAATCATGTCAGTTTGGTAAGAAAACCAGAACTAACTTCCCTGATAAGGAAGGATCAACTAGCAGGCCACTTGAGCTTTTCCATACTGATGTATGTGGTCCATCTCGGAAAAGGTCACCTCAGGGAGAAGAATAATTTATATTATTCATTGACGACTATTCAAGGATGGTTTGGATAGGACTGATGAAGCACAAAGATGAAGCCTTCGAAAAATTCAAATCCTTTAAAGCTTTGGTTGAAAATGAATCAGATCACAAAATTAAATGCCTCAGGTCTGATAGAGGTGGGGAGTTTACCTCAAATTAATTTTTCGATTTTTGTGAAGAACATGGACTAAGAAGAGAATTCTCTATAGCCAGGACTCCTCAGCAAAATGGAGTAGTTGAAAGGATGAACAAAACGGTTCAACAAATGGCTCATGCTATGCTTGATGAGTCTGGAACTCCAACAACTTTCTGGGGTGAAGTTGCATTTGCTGCAGTTGTTATTCTCAATGAAACAAATGTCCGGGTGAACAACACTCAAACCCCTCATGAGCTCTGGTATGGTGAGACTCCTTCAGTAAAATATTTCAAAATTTTTGGAAACAAATGCTATATCAAAAATACTGATGAACATCTTGGCAAGTTTGAACTTAGAGCAGATGAAGGCATTCTCCTTGGTTACTCTCCCCATAGCAAAGCATACAAGTGTTATAATAAAAGGCTTGGAAAAATTGTTGAAAGTATTGATGTAGTGGTTGATGAAGAAGAAAACACTCCTAGGAAGGTAAGTTTTGAAGATTTCAAAGATGATGAGGAATATCCATCAACATCAAATCAGATTCATGATGAAGAAGAAAGCTATGAAGAAGAAACCCATGAGGAGCCTGAAGAACAAATAAGGATAGAAGAAAAGACTTCATCCAAGTACGTTCAGAAGAATCATCCAAAATCTCAAATTTTGGGGCAAAAAGAGGCAGGAATACAAACAAGAAGAACAATTGCAGAAGCTTCAAGATATTTGGCATTACTTTCCTCCATTGAACCACAAAATGTAAGAGACGCATGCAAATATGAATGTTGGGTCAAGGAAATGGATGAAGAACTTGAGCAGATCGAAAAGAATAACACTTGGGAGTTGGGTCCTAGACCAAAAGATAAGAATGTCATAGGGACAAAATGGATCTTCAAAAACAAGTTGAATGAAAATGGGGAAGTGATTAGAAACAAGGCCAGACTTGTTTGTAAAGCGTATGCTCAACAAGAAGGAATAGACTTTGAAGAAACTTTTTCTCCCGTTGCTAGACTTGAGGCCATCATAATGTTCCTTGCTCTCTCTAGCTTTCAGAAGTTCAAAGTATTTCAAATGGACGTGAAATCAATCTTTCTGAATGGAGACTTATAAGAAGAAGTGTACATTGAGCAGCCAGATGGATTCATCCTTGGTAACAATACAAATCTTGTATGCAGACTAAAGAAGGCTCCCTATGGTCTCAAACAGGCTCCAAGGGCTTGGTACTATCGTCTGGACAAATACCTTCATCAACAAGGTTTTTCAAAAGGATCAGCAGATAGAAATCTTTATATAAAAATTGAAAATAACAAATTGCTAATACTTGTTGTGTATGTAGATGATATCATCTTTGGCAGCAATGAAGAAGCTATGAGTCAAAACTTTGCCTTGGTGATGCAGAAGGAATTCGAAATGTCTTTGCTTAGAGAACTGACATATTTTCTTGGTTTACAAATCCAACAAAATAAAGGCGGCATCTTTTTATCTCAAACCAAGTATCTCAAGCAGATCTTGAAGAAGTATGGCATGGAAGATTCGAAACCAGTATGCACTCCTATGGTCACAGGATGCAGCCTTAGTGCAAATGATGAATCAACAACAATGCATCAACCAACCTATAGGTCTATGATTGGAAGTCTTCTCTATTTAACAGGTACCTGACTAGACATCATGCATGCAGTAGGAATGGTTGGAAGATTTCAGGAAAATCCTAAGGAAACTCATCTTCAGGCAGTAAAGAGAATTTTCAAGTATCTTCAAGGAACTCAAAACTATGTCCTATGGTATCCTAGAGATGTGGATCTCACTCTTCATGCTTATACAGATGCAGATTGGGCTGGAAGCGTGGATGACAGAAAAAGCACTAGTGGTGGTGCATTCTTTATGGGTTCCATATTAGTATCTTGGTTCAGCAAGAAACAAAGTTCTGTTGCATTATCTACAGCTAAAGCAGAATATGTGGTTGTTACATCCTATTGCACTCAACTCCTTTGGATGATGCAAACCTTACAGGATTTTCAAATCACTTGTACACCACCTATCTCCATCTTATGTGATAATACAAGTGCAATCAACATTACAAATAACCTAGTCATGCATTCAAAGACCATTGCCCAGGGAGACATTTGAATACCTCACACAGAAGCTGGGGGTTGTTGATGCATCATCCTGCTGTTGAATCTTGTTTGTACATGTATCCTGGTGGATACACGTACCTTTGCCGGTCTAAAGGTTGATTCTGCTGATAGTTGTTCTTGTCTCTATGCCATGTACTTCTTTTCATATCAAGGTCATGTAACGACCTATTTTGGTTTCCCCACTATGCCTGGGATGAATGATTTTTGTCTATCTTGTGTATTCCTACTTGGATGGGAGATGGATGTATGTATGAGTCTTGATGATAGGAAGGTTACTTATAATGTATGGAGTCATGTTATTTCTTGTAGAACATCTTTTTGCAGACAACATTTCAGCACAGAGCA
>APFE030966234.1:54035-77364 GCA_000404065.3 Pinus taeda | reverse complement strand
ACATAGACACCCAATTTACAACATGTGGGACAATAAGACAGACAATGAGGTCAGTTAAAGATAAAATTGATCATCAACAACTCAAAGGAGTGTACAAAATTGACTGCTCATGTGGCAAAAGTTATATTGGGGAAACAGGGAGATCTCTGAAAACAAGACTAAAAGAGCACGCAGCTGACATAAGGAATGAGAGATCTCGTACATCTGCCCTTGTAGAGCACTCGTCCAAGACCAAGCATCATATGTGTTTAGAAGACGCCAAGGTAATTGCAAGAGAGGACAGCTATCACAAAAGAAAAATCAGAGAGGCCATTGAAATTAGAAAATGTCCGCAAAACCTCAATAGGGACAATGGGAGTGAAATCAGTGAAAATTGGCTTACCCTCATCAGACAAATTAACCCCCCACCGGGACACTCGGAAGCATAAGAACATGAGAAAAGGTCCTTCATTTCGAAGTTTTTGTTTTTTTGTTTTTTTTTTTTGTTTTTTTTTTTTCCCTGGCGGTTTAATTAATTAATTAAATAAAAAAAATATAATAAATTAAACAATAATTATTAATATAATATTATTATCAAATTAAAATAATAAATAAATTATTTAATTTATTTAAATTAATTAATTATTAATTATTTAATTATTCAATCATTAATTAATATTAATTAAATAATAATAAAAATGAATAAATAAAATTTCTCAAAATTCACTTAAATAAAAATAAAGATTAAAATAAATTCGGTTATTATATTAATGGGGTAGTTGATTTATAATAATTTGATTAATTAAAATTTAATTCATATATAAATACAAATTATATTATTAATTTAGTTTAAATAGTTTATAAAATTAAATCAAATTTAATTAGTTTGTTTAATAAATTTCTTAATTCCTAATTAGTTTAGTTTATTAGTTAAATATTAATCGAGATTAATTAATTAATTATATAATATTAAATTAATAAATTAACTTAATTAATTAATTTATTTCAAATTTAATTTATTAATTATATTATTTTAATCAGATTTAATATATTAATTACATAATTAAGTGAATAAAATAAAATTTCTTCCTTAAATATAACTATCATAAAGATATTGTATCAATCTAATTAAATTAAATTAATTAAGTTAAAATCATGACATACTACATTAATTTAATTTAATCAAATTAATTGAGTTAAAATCAAATTAATTAGGATAAATTAATAATTTAATTCCAAATTAACAAGTAGTAATTAATGAAAAAATTTAAACTAACTAATATGAATTAAAACTTAAATAATCAATAGATAAATTGAAATAATTTAATAATTAATTAATTAATTAAAATTCTTAAAATCAAGTGTCGGCCCTTTTATAAAAATTAGGGTTCTTGGTTTATTTATATCCAGGTTCTTGTCTTCTTCTCTCAACAATCGCTCATTCATTTTCTATCTTTCAAAATTGTCCTGATGATGGACCCCCTTTGGGGTTTGAAACGTCGACTCAATGAACAAAAAACTGTGGACAATCCGGATCATACCACTTCTAATGCTTGCTAACTGACTCAAAAAGACCGAGGTCCTAAGCCCTTCTATTTATACATTTGAAGTCTCCAACGACTTCCTTCAAAATTAGGGAGGCACAGCTCCCAAATCAATGGTAAACTTGTGTTGTCCCTGTCACTAGATCGGTTGTCTTCTAGTAGGGAGGTTGCGTGTACTTTCACTTGCTTGGCTGCCATCTAGTACTCCTGAATTGGCTTGTTTTGCACTCTCACTTGCTTCACTATTTGTACTTTCAACTGATGGATGGATATTAGAATGGAGGGGTAGTAAATGAGGAGGATTTACCTCTTGTAATTCCTCTCCCTTGTCCCATTTGAGTTTTTACCAAGGTCTTTTACCATAGTTACTTGCTTTTATCTTTTTATCCCTACATTTTCCTTTCTTTTATCCTTTATTCTTGCATTATATGCACATTATACCACGAAGAAAAATATCCAACCCTACTAATCTCATAAACAAAATATAATCAAAAGTATTCAATAAGTTGTGAGAATAGTTGGTTTGACTAAGCTAGGAGGTGAATTGAGGTCAATTAAGACCCATATAATTACTCAATGATGAGGCTCATCAGAGTGCAGTAACAAAGGTTTGCAATGCTCAAAGAAATGAATGGGATGAGCACGTGCCCACGGTGCTTTATAGAATTACTTGCAAGAAGTTGATTGGACAAACGTCGTTTAGACTGGGTTATGGCATAGAGGCTGTGATGTCGATGGAGTACATTGTACCTAGTCTGCACATAGCAACATTCACAAGAATGGCAGATCGTAGAGCCTTGGAGGAGAGGCTTGTGCATCTAATAGAGCTTGAAGAGGATATATTTCTAGCTAGATTCCATCAACAAGTTCAAAAGGAGCGCGAAAAGGAATGCTACGATTGACACATCAAACTACACACATTCAAGGTAAATGATTTAGTTCTATTATATGACAACAAGTTTGATAAATTTCTAGGAAAATTTCGAATGCATTGGCTGGGGCCCTATGTCATCAAGGAGATTACCGATGGTGGAGTAGTTCAGTTGGTAAAGTTTAATGGAGATCCATTCCCAGGGATGGTGAATGGAAGTCGATTGAAGGCATACACTAATAGTCCAACTAGATGACTACATGATGGAAGCACAGTCTTAGCGCTCCAGACAGCTGAAAGGAGGCACAGTACTATAAACTACACTTCCCGGGTTGTGGAGTTGTGCAATTGGGAAACTGCATGGAACAAAGGAATAGAACATGCGGGGAGCTGCGCTATCGAAGAAGGGACCACGCAGGGAAGCCGAAAAGTGACTATTATGGTCACTATTCATGACTTGACAGTGGAAAAATGGCTAAATGTAGTGGGGGGAAACATTTAAGTCAGAATTTAAGGGAAATATCTTTGAAAATCTTCTGCCAATCTAGCACTTCTGAACGAAATTTGGGGCGAAGAGTTTTATTTGAATTCGAAAATGCATATAAATTACAGGTGGTTGCCTAGAAAAAAACACTTTGCATTTTGAGAATTGAGTTGTTGGGCTCTCAGGTGTGTATGAACCATGCGTATTTTGAATCTTTGATAGTAAGTTCAGCATTTGAGAAGCTACCAAGGAAATGCAAGAGTTGTTATCTAGTATCATATCGGTGCCCACAGAAATCGTAAGTGTTGGAGAAGAAATATCAGCTAAGGGAACTGCCCTGGAGATAGCAAGTGTTGAAGTACCTGTAGAGGTACCCAATTCACCGAGGTCACCTAGGCTGAGGCCTATGCCAACCAAAGAGGGTCCAAAACTGAAGAAAGCTAACCAGGAAGTGACACCGCCGGTGTGAGCATCACCCAAAAAACACCTGTAAAAGAAAAAACCCACTGCGTAGGAGAAGGGAAAGGTAGTTGACCTGGAACCTGAAGAAGACAATGAAGAAATCAATATGGGTGGGGACAAAATTTACATGGGGGCCAAGGACATTGAATTTGAAGGGTCTAGCCCTATCCCTAAACTACCCGAATACATTCCCCTGTGTCGAGGCAAGGGAAAGGTCCCCAAGGACATTGATGAGAGCAAGGTTACGTTACATATATCGTTGCTACCAGACAAGATCACATTTCACAAACCACACCTTACTCACATCCCCCTTTTAAAACTGAAGGATTTGGATTTGGCTAATACGGAGTGCTTTCCCCACTTAGCGACTGATTAGTTCATGCGTCATGTCTTCTATAAAGACACTGGTGTAAGCGTGCTAGAGCCAAGGAAATGGATAAAAGGGGTGGACAAGGCAGGACTACTAAACATGCTATGGGTGCCGCATTACAACCATGCCCATAACCATGATAGTGATCAAACCAATGCTATGCTTGGTGCACAATGTTTGCCTATGGTTGGAAGAACAAATACAGATCACTGACATGATGATCCATAGGATCACTCAGCTGCCACATTCATGACTAAATCCGGCCATGACATTTGGCAGAAAGATAGGTGAGCACGACCTCACCAAACAAATGAAGGATAAATTTAAGCTCATCAAAAATCCGTGTGGCTACTCCATTTCTAGTATAATTGACCCCATGGTCAGAGTAGCCACCCAGATCCTGGCAGGGAAAATTATGAGAAAGTGTCGCGCAGATCAAGTGTTGGCACTAGTCGTATCATTGGTAGCCAAGTGTGTGGAGGGTGTACAATTTAACTAGGCATGATACCTCTATAGTGAGTTCCTCATGAGCTATAGAGAGGCACAGGACCACAACAAAGCGTTTCACTATTCATGGTTGTTGCTATCCATAGTACTGGTTGCATGGGAGTTACCAGAGGATAGTCAGTTTCCTCCGATCACGCAGGATTTACTGGAAGCAGTGAAGTTCACTTCACTCTAGGCCACTAAGGACCTCCAAAGGGTCAAGGATAGTAAGATCTTTTGGATCTTGATGGAGATGAGTATCAACATGGGCATCAACCACAAACCGCGGTTTTCACCGGCTGTCTTTGACCAATTGGCAGAGTATGTGGAATTCAAGGCGGACTTCCACTGTGTCTCCATGCTAGCACAGAAGGACCCTCAGAAAAAGTGGTATGACCTTCCATACCTTGCCACAGATGACGTGATGGTGGCGGTCCTCGACCGCTGGCCAACAGAGTGGTGCACGACCTTAGACTTGACACCTTGGTCTAACAAGTCTGCAACAAAGCGTAAGAAGGAAGAGGCCACACTAAATATGAAACAATTGGTCGAGAAGAGGAGTAAAGAGGCTAAGGATAAAGCCAAAGTGGAGCACATTGCCAAAAATCAGAAAAAAGGGCCGGAAGAAGAGGAGGAGTGTGACTCCAATAGGAGTCAAAAATCTCCTTCCCCAAAGACAGAAGAGGAAGAGAAGACATATGAACAGGGAGGAGCAGACCTGGAGACTATTTTTTTCCAGGTGAAGTGCAATAGCGAGCAAGAGAAAGTAGGGTCATGGAAGAAGTCCAAGGCCAGAAAAATGTCCCTTGACCCAATCACCTTGACAGAGGGTGATTTGAATGACATTGGCGATGAGGTGAGGGATGCGACCACAGAACTGCTGTAGTAGTTCAAGTAGTAGTAGCAACAGGCCTTGGGTGCCATTCAAATGGTTATGCATGAGTTGCAGATCCAGGCATCACAGGTACAGACCAGTGTGGGGTGAAGCAACGCGACATCAACTAGTTCGGTGCCTGGAACATTGGAGGTAGCAAACATGGTGTGCACGCTAGATCCCTAGGCCATAGTGCTACCAAATGGAGTGTTGACTACAGAAGCAGAAGCTGATAGGGCCGCTGTCAGTGCCCTCAAGAGGGTTGGGATAAATTTTTCCATGCTTCCAAGTGAAGCCCTTCACAGTGCACCCTGAACGTTATCAATGAGTAGAAGGTGAACAATGCTCAATTGGCTGCCCAACAAAATTCTACCATTGACCTTCTTAAGGCCACCATGCAAAAGAATGAGCACATGACCAAGGTGGTGGCTGAGGCATGCAAGATTGTGCCAGAGCTGGATATTCCTGAAGATGTGCCAGTGGATGTGAGAATCTGGAAGCTCACTACCATAGTGTGCAAAGCGAGAAAAGAGCTAGATAAGATTAAGTTTGAATTGAAACTTAAAACTACAGAGCTCGAGTTGACGGCCCAGCCTTAGAGTCCACCAGAGGTTAAAGAGTAGTGCGCAACCGCTGTCAAATATGCAATAGCAGCTATAGATGCCACCACAAAGGAGTGCACTGCGCTCTTCAAGCAATTGCTCGAAGTAGTCACCAACCTATAGGAGGATTCCACTGTGCAAAGGCTAGAGACAAAGATGTAGGAGCTGCAGCAGAGATATGATGAGATTAAAGTGACGGCATGCACTGTTTCCATTACACAAAGGTTAGCGAAGCTAGAGGAAGAAAAGGCACTGAAAGAATAGGTGGATGCAATTTAGTGCAAGGAGACAGTACTCAAGGCCAGATTCAGGCCTTCACTAGAGGATCCCTATGTACTCATTGACTCCATTGAAGGGAAATTGGCCAGTCTGCAGGAGACACAACAGAAAATAAAAGCAAATAGCACAGAGCTAGTGATAGAGAAACTGGTCGAGCAGGTGAAGCAGGTGGCAACACAGTGACCGCGGAAGTTGCAGTGGTACAAGTGGAGCTAGGAGGTCTTCATGACAAGATCTTCATGCTAGTAGAGTGACTCGGTGGCGAGTACCTAGAGTTTTGTTGGGGGCCTGTTCGGAACGCGTCCCTTGGGGTCAATTTTGAGGTTAAAAGCCCAAGTTTTGGGGCTAAAGGGCCAAGTTTTGTGTAAAGAATGTAAAGTCTCCACATTTTGTGGCTGCAGAGCACGAAAATGTAAGTAGTCAAAAAGGGTTTCTGCCCTTAGTTAAGATATTTTGTGTCGGCTCGATGAGATCTACCCTTGGTTCATGGACCATGGGATTGTATAAAAAGGGAGCCTTAGAAGAGTCTAAGGCAGTTCATAAGTTTTTGATAGAGTTTTGAGTAAGTTTATGGGTCTGTGAGAGCTAAGAGCGAAGATTCTTAGTGTAGGAAGAGGCTCTATAGCTGAGTGCGCAAAGACCTAGGGTAGAAGTCCGCAGCTGAGTGTGCGGACCCCTGTAGCTATGTGCACAGGGTAGTTAGAGTCTATACTGGAAATATGGGTTATCAATAAAGAGAAGTATTCTGGAATTATTTGTATGTGTTATTTTACTTCTATTATGAATGTTGCGATTATGTTATGTTGAATACTGGGGTTATGAATTAATGCTATATTTATGTGCGAATCTATGTATTTTACATTGTCATATGAACGCAAGTAACAATATCTGCTTACGCAAGGATAAACATAATGCATGTTAAAGTTAACCAATACTTAAGCGAAAATGAGTAAATACAGAAGTAAGAGTAATTACAGAGGCGTGTAAGTGCTCGATCTATCTATTTGGGGTCCACAAAGGAAAATCAAAGACTTTTGTAGAGGCTTCAAGGACAAATAAGAGAAATACTTGGATAAGCTCTGTCTGTGTGAAGAAAGGATTAGGGCATATAATTGACATCACAACCATCTCAGGGTGCAAAAAATTGGTTCTTGCATCCCCCCATACTGTTTCAGGTGAGACTTTAGTCCGTGCTCCACGGATTGATGATGAAAGGGCCAGTAGTGTAGGGATTTTCTTAGATACTTAATGCTGAACTTGGGTCAGGGCCCATCAAGCCAACAACTCAGATGGAAGGGAGTCATCCCTCACTGGGTGTTGATGCTCAAGCTCCCAGTCATACTCTTCATGAATGACAATGCATGTTGGCTGTGCAACACCAACTCCATTGATGGCTTGATCCTCATTCTCAACACGTGTAGAGTCTAGAATGGAATAACACAAGACATTATCATCTGGAGGATTAGCTGAGGACAAAGATGGAGTTTTTGGAACAAAATTCAAATGGAAAATCGATGGACTCATAACCAAATATGTGTGAAAATTAAGCGAAGTGATGTTGGGAGGATGTGACAGCTGAACCAATGTGTGAGCATGATCTCGTACATCACTTTGCAGTGGAAGAGCCATTTGATGAGGGGATGGGGGACAATCACTTGTGACATTGACCGCATCCATCTATGGTTGTACAGCTCCATCACTGAAGAATACTGAGTGAGGCTTGATTTCAAACTTCTTCTTGGGATGAGCCGATTTCTTAAGACAGTTCTCGAATGGGTCCCAAAGATAGAAAAATTTCATCTAGATCTTTGAAGCTTGAAATTGCAGATCATGGGAGCACTGCCACAAATCCATAGGAAATTCATGTGGAGCCTTCCATTGTTGTAACAAATTTTGGTCAAGATTTTCTAGATCAAAATGATAGAAAATGTCTTCAATGAGATCATAGAAGTGCTCAAGTGAGTGCATGGTATCAACCGGTAGGCTTCACAACCATGGATGTGGAGATTCATGAAGTGTGTATGCAAGAAGAAAACTGCCCTGTTCGTCAGAACATCCATCTTCCTCATGAAGCATAGAAAGAAAGTCATGTAAGAAATCAAGCTAGGCCACTTCACCTTCACCATCATACGTGTATGTGGACAAGAGATAAAAAAATCCATTGTGATGGTAACAGAGTTGGCATGTGAAAAACATTATGGAGGGAGAAGAGTGAAAGACTCCATAATAGATATGAAAAGGTTCAAAAGAGGATGAAAGGACAAAAATTGTCATTTGGCCCTCCTTCTAGCGACTGAAATGTTGATGGTGTTGGACCTGCCAACATGTTAGGGGATCTCCCCATAAGAAGTCCCAATTAGACCTCAGACTATTTGGTGTACGAGTCCCAATAGTGGGTCGTAAGGTAACTCCTTGACCACAATTTTTCATAGAGGAAAGTAAGATAGCTTTGTTGGTAGCAAGGGTGTGACGTATGTAGTGAACCAAGGAAGGTGCATGACAGGTTCTAACACATGGGGGTTGAGATGAGTGCGCCCCTTGGAACCTATGATAGCACGGAGTTATGAAGGGAACACACAAGTAAGGATGCATCACAACATGGAAGATAAGTTAGCTAGCAATCCAAAGTGATGGTTAAACCAACATCACATTTCAGAAATATTCGTACATACATACACAGAAATAGCTATACATGCATTCATAAGCAAATAAATACATATATCATTTAGAGTAAACAGATAGCTGAAATACAATACTATATATGCATGAAACGTGTTGGCTCTTGTTATATTAAGAAGTGTAAGTTCCAGCCATATAATACATTTTTTCAGGGAAAACTAATGTCAATTTGAACTGCTAGTCCCACTAAGATGGGTAGCTATATTAGAAACAAACAATGAAAGCTTTTCAAGAGTTCCTTTAAGCGTGATATATGGAAGAGAAGAAAAGAGGACCAACTTGGATCTTCTGCTTTGATCCTAGCTTGATTTCTCCTTTCCTTGATAGAATTTGCCACTCCTCTCCTACTTGTCCCGCTTCAAAGAGTACCTATAGAGTCAAAGTAACAACAAACTATCAAAGCATCTCTATCTAAAACATCATCAACAATGTGGAATCAGAAACACATTGACCATACAATTGCATTTATAGACAATAAGATTCACAAATACGAGATCATATGGAGGAAAACTCAAAGAACTCTATTAATAGCAATGTAAGAGAGGATTACAACCCAGCTGTCTGATCTAGCATCATCCTCCTAGTTGTAGAAGCCCTCTTCACCTCATGAACAAGAAAATCACCCAACAATGCAATGTCTCTTCTCACCAACAAACCAACATCACTTCCTTACAAAATACAAAATTCCAGCCTCTAGATCTCTCAGATGAGGGATCCATTTATAGATGTCTCGCAAGGGTGTGAGCCAACCCTGGGTTTTTTATTAGTGTCATTCCACTGATAGTTCTTGGTTCCACTTGGAGATTTCATGATCTCTTACTCATCCCTAGGCGAATTTAGAGAGGCAAGTGTCATAAGAGAAGTTTCTGGAAGGTTCCATGATCATCGACCTTGAAAACTATCTCTACCATTTGTCTATCCTAGCTCATCACACCCCACAGAAGGCCATTTGAGTATGCATCACACCTGGCCAGTTAGGTAGTCAGTATGCATCACACCTTGCCCATGGAGCAGTCTGTATGGTCTAGTTGTGGCTAGTTTTGAGTAGTTTTTCAGGTGGAACTTCTAGGAAATGATGTAATCAGTTGACCATAATCCTTTAGGGTGTGAAACAACACTTTTAGGGACTTAAGAGCCGTTAGTTTATGGACATATGAGTTTGGGGTTGTAATGCCCAAATATTTCTATAACAACTGCCCCCTAAAGCATGAGGTCGTAAATCTTATGATGTTGGGTGAAATGATTTATACATGAGGATCCAAGTTATTCGAACTAGAAGGTGACCTGTATAAGATACAATACAATACATCATCATCATATTATTTTCATGATCTAGCTAAGGTGGGCATTTCCATGCTCAAATTTATAAATTCATTTTCATGTACATAGGACAAACAATCATTTGCTATTGCAGACTTGTGATTCTTCACATGAAGAGTCATCTTCCCTATTTTAGATGACCATCTGTGCAACTTCTGTGTACAATTGATGTCTTTATTTTCCTAAATATATCACAGCCCAGATGGATGAAACTAGATCCGGGGCCTTCAAAACTCATGCAATCTTCGCCCGATGTACAAGTCGATCGATGCCAAAAGATGTTCTAAAGTCAAACATTGAAATACATTACCTGATTACCAGCCAATGATGTAAGCTATTAACGGACGCAAGAGGAGTCACTGATAATGATGATGACCCTCAAGGTACTACAGTACAATTCACGTGGTGTGAATACATGAGCCAATGTTGAACACCACGCAAAGTCTTTCGGTTGAAGGTCATTGATGTAAACCTGTCGCCGGAAGTGAGAAACTTGCCATTGAGGCATGCAAGCTTCAAAGTACTGAAAGGGTTGTTTCTAAGTCAACTTCTTGGATAATGAGCTGATGTCGACAAGAAGTGACCTGTCGTAGGAGGGTATCCCACATCTACGATGCGAAATGGAGCAAATGATTTTTGTGAAGGTGACAATGATCTAATGATATGAGGTTCAGGAATGGCGGTCATGAAAAATGAACCGTGGATGTAATGCAGTGGATGAGGTATTTGCTGGATGGTGAATTCTCTGAATGACTTCTCTTGAACATATTGGCAACACTAATATGGACTGGTAGTGTTAACCCCATGGATGGCATGGTGGACCAATGATGACAGTGAACGGAAACCCAACCCAACCCAATCACGGTGATGGAGTGAAAGTGTCATGTTCAAGAGAAACTTGCTACTAATAGAGTTCTTCAAGTTTTCTTCCCATTTTTCCCCAGTCATTGCTGACCAATACCTCTTTATTTTTGACAAGCTTGAGGAGGATAACACATGCTTGGTGTATAATTCTCCCTTCGGGCAAACCTGCTGCTTTCTGTTTAGCGAGCCTACCATCAATGAGACTCGTTCTTGTCTAGGTGGACAAGTTTGTCGCTATTGTTTTAACGAGTTTAACGACAAAGATAACTTGGTCCTTTTCTTGTTTAGAGAGTCTAAAAATGGACGAAAAGGAGACTCCAACAGTCCTTTTTCGTGGCATAATCCCTTAAGTCCGAAAAAGTGTAAAATAATATGAAAGGGATGACTTTATGATAGTTTAACGAGCTGATAAAGACAAGCACTTGATATTTTTGTTTAATAATCCCTCAAGTCCAAAAAGATTAAAATATATAAGAGGGATAGCATTCCCCTTACTTTAACGAGCTGGGAAGGCTAATAGCTCGACAATCTTTTTATATTTAACGAGTCTAAAAATAGTTTAAAAGAGGCTCGTTTTTTAGGAATGAATGATATTTTTGGGTAGCAGTTGGTTCCAGGTAAGTTTGGAACTTCTCAAAACATGGCAGTGTGAAGAGGGTGGCAATCTGAATCACTCGTTGCAGATGTTCCTCAAAAGGGTAAACAATCAAGTGTAAGCATATGGTTGGCCGAATGAAATGGAGGTGACGGAAGGAACACAACCAAAGTTCACAAAGGGCAGATAGCAAAGCGATCACCAAGGTTATTTAATAGAGGTGGGTTTATTTTTTAATGAGCTTGAACCTTGTGCCAACATGTGCTCAGTGTAGGTTGATTTTTTAACGAGCTTGAACCTTGCGGGAACATTGCTCTTACTAGTCTTTTGATAATGTCTCTTGGTAGATTTATTTTTTAATGAGCTTGATCGAGCTACGAGGTTAAAGGGTTAAGAATCTACAAACTAAGAAAATCAAAGGTCGTTTTTCACTTGCATGCCTTTAGGTCTTTCAGTAAAAGGAGAGTTTCCATGTTACCAAATGGAAGTTCCTGCAGTTAGGCATGATTATTTTTGTTGACAGACAAAACTCTTCCTTCACTTTGTCTATCGAAATAGATGAAGGTGATTGTTGTAAGCCCCAATCAGATAACATACGAAGATTAATGTTGTGAGCTTCACAATCTTACAAAGGAAATAATTGCGTCAGACTGATCACATAACCTAGACGGGAATGTTATTCGGTCCAAGTATTATGAACTTTCAAGAAAATCTCTCTCTTCCTCTAGGTTTGCCTGCTAAAGTAGACTAGGGTGCATTCCCCCTAATCTTCATCACACTCACCGAACTACTCGTGGTAATTAGGTGGATGGGATGAAGATGGAAGAGACATTGTTGATGCGAATAGACCATTTAGGGATGATGGTTGATTTATAGCTGTACTTGAACTAGGAAATGAAAGATGGTCGACAAGTTGCACTAGTCTGCCTTCTTGTGGAAAACACATCACTCGAAAGAATGTGGAAACAATGGCTTCCATGCTATATATATAATCATGTCCAAGGAGTAGATTGTAGTCTAGTGGACCTTGGACTACCATCACATTTAAATGAAAGGTTTTCTTTCTCAAAGTTATTGGTAACTTTGGAAGGATCCCTAATGGTCGACTGGTTCCTTTGTTGAAGTTCGACAAATTTTGTTTTTCAGGCAAAAGCGATGGTGAACCAAGCGCTTTCCAAGTAGTTGAGGAAAGGATACCCACTGAAGCCCCTTCATCTATGATTGTGCCAGACACGATCATTTTGTAAACTTGTACTATGATTTGGAATGGTACATTAGACAGAAGGCGAGGTTTGGCTAGTTGATTCCAATCAAAGAAAATGACTAGACTGCTCAGAGGAGGTACTAGATAAATTTCCAGATACGTTTCATGAACTGGGGGGGTCTCTTCCTATTGTGAAGGAATGGGCAGATTGCCCCCAAGTTCATTAGACTCTATATCGACAAAAAGAATTTGAATGGTGTCGTTCTCATCCTCTTTGGAAACTATATCATCTGAAGGTGGATTTTCTGAAGGCAAGACTGGGTCAACTACCATCTTGACCAGTTGACTTAGATCCGGTATGGACTCAGAAGGTTCACTTTTAATGATAGGTGATTCGATCGACAATTAAGTTATGTCAATTGGGTTTTCAACTAGCGAAGGACTTGGTAAGAGTTTCTTGTATCCATGTGGAAGTTGCTGCGGTGAAGCAGGACAGTTATCCAAATGTTTTCATCTTCATCCAAAAAAGGACAACGGTGAAGAGTATGATCACCTTCACATAACCTACATGGAACTCTAACTTTTCCTTTTTTTTTTGTTGACTTCGTTCTCACTAGTTAACGGTGTGTTGTCAACCTGACTGTTAGGGGTTGATGACACCGAACGGTGCAACTGGGGAGACCATTCCCTCAAGATCCACGGGATGCAAGGGAAATCTTGATGGTAATGTCTCTCCTTGCAAATTACTCATGGATTTTTTGGTTTGGAAACTTTAGTGTGTGGATTTTCGCCAGAAGATGCATTGGTGTTCCCTTGTTTAGCTGGCTTCTTCTTCTTCTCCTTCCCTTTCTTTTTCTTCTCAACTACTTATATTTTAGTGTCACTATTTTCACCAAGTGAAGAGGAAGAAGGGGAAGGAGAAACAAACGAAGTAGAAGGTGAAAGGGTTACCTCAATATCATCTAGTTGCTGATTAGATTGTTGAGGAATTGCAGTGTTTTGAATGACAGAGGTCAAGAAAATCCATACTGGCAGGCCGATTGTGATTCCTGGAAGGGACAATGTAGCCATATATGGAGAACCAATATCTCCCAAAGAGGAGAAAGGACTAGGATTCCCTCCAAGGGGAATTCCTTGATTGGTAGACTCCATTATCTCAATATCAGATCAACGTAGGAACATGGATGTTATTCTGTTTAAAATAAATTTGAAGACACTTTGACGCAACTTGTTTTTTCAATTTTTAAGAGTCGAGAAAAAACTAAGGGTGACTCTAGTTGCCTTCGATTTTTAATGAGCCTGAAGTGACAGGTGCTCAGATGGAACTTTTCTTTTAAGGAGTCGAAAAGGAACGAAAGTGACTGCTCTGGAAGTATAGACAGAGGGTTTACGAAATCGATTGTAAAACTGAAAAATACACCTTGGTGCTAAATGATAGAGAAATTACCAAGGACTTATGTATGGCAATCAATCTTCTCGAATGCTGTGTTCAGTGCATTACGATCGATAGGGTAGCAAACGCGGCTTCCTAAGGATAAAGGATATCAGCCTATTATGGTCTTCCAATATATACTCTACGGTACGGGGAGCATAAGTCTGTACTGGCACTTGTCGTACCAAAGAGGAGGAATCATCCAACCTTCGATGAAAACGATAGTGACCAGGTTTTACGATGCTGGAACATGTCTCTAGCCTAGACTTCTAGATGTGTTGCATTAGATTCCAAAGCCTTTTTATGTTCATTGAGGTTTATTTTAGAGTTAATCTTGCTTAGAAGTTTGTCTTTCAAGGTTCACCACGTGATGTAGATGTGAAATTCCTAAATATGAAATCTAAAATGATAAACAGTCGTTTATGTTCTTTTAGCAATGAAAGTCCTAGCTACAAAGGAAAGAAGATAATGATTTTCTTTCAGAAGAGAGCATAGAGCACACACTAAATGCACTTTCCTAAATCAAATTTTGCAAGCAGTCAAAATGCAGATGCACATTCATGTATTTTTTTCCGCTTTCTTAATGTGTGAATGACAACAAGAAAGCTAAGTACAGATCTAAACTATTTTCTTTCAAAGCGACAGTACTAACAATTTTTCTTTTCAAAACGAAAGGAAGACTAAGATGACACTTTTTGATTTCGAATTGAAAACTGTTTTTGACACTTGAAATACTAATAATTTCAAAATCAAGCACAATGAAAAAAGTACAATCAACTATCTAGAAGAGGAAGACTTTACGACACTCTTCTTTTGATTTAGAACGACAATTACGACACTTGCATCAAAAAATGGCAGGTCGATTAGGCTACTTTTGACAAAGGAAGATTGTAAATGATTGAAAAATACACAAAAACATTTACAATTTGTAACTAATGGAGGATAAAATAATGTGAAGGAAGATGGTTACAACAAGAAGGTACTGATCATGAACAACAAAACTACTGAATAAAACTGAAAACAAAGAGAAAAAACCAAATTTCAGAGAAGAAAAATAGTTCACTCAATCATCACACCTGCAACATAGGGAAACATGGATGCATCTCACCTGCAACACACAGGAGGTGTGATGCATCCAAGTTGCACTGTTACAGACAGTGCGATGGATCAGGGAGTGAAACTGAGCTTGGTTTTTGCTCAAAACTTGTAGCTAAGTTCAGTGATTTAGGCTGAGTAATGATGGATAATAAACACAAAGCATAAGGGTAGGACATGATGAGGTTCTGAGATACCACAAGGGCAATTAGGATGCTTTGTAAGTCATATGTTCAGTTCATAAACCAACCTGGAGATTGACTAAAGAAATGTTTATCTACTTCACAATTGCATAGCAAAGGCATTTCAAAGGCTAGCTGGCTAACTTCAAGCTCCGTCTGTCGTTTATATAGAAAACAATAAACAAACAAAACAAACTATTTCCTCCCCAGCGGAGTCACCATTTTGTTTCAGGGAAAACTAGTGTCGATTCGAACTACTAGTACCACTAAGATGAGTAGCTATCTTAGAAACAAACAATGAAAGCTTTTCAAGAGTTCCTTTAAGTGTGATAGATGGAAGAGAAGAAAAGAGGACCAACCTAGATCTTCCGCTTTGATCCTAGCTTGATTTCTCCTTTCCTTGATAGAATTTGCCACTCCTCTCCTACTTGTCCCACTTCAAAGAGTACCTACAGAGTCAAAGTAATAGCAAACAATCAAATCATCTCTATCTAAAACATCATAAACAATGCGGAATCAGAAACACATTGACCATACAATTGCATTTATAAACAATAAGATTCACAAATACGAGATCATATGGAGGAAAACTCAAAGAACTTTATTAATAGTAATGTAAGAGAGGATTACAATCCAACTGTTTGATCCAGCATCATCCTCCCAGTTGTAGAAGCCCTCTTCACCTCATGAACGAGCAAATCACCCAACAATGCAATGTCTCTTCTCACCAACAAACCAACATCACTTCCTTAAAAAATACAAAATTCTAGCCTCTAGATCTCTCAGATGAGGGATCCATTTATAGATGTCTTAAAAGGGTGTGATTCAGCCCTAGGTTTTTGATTAGTTTCATTCCACTAATAGTTCTTGGTTCCACTTGGATATTTCATGATATCTTACTCATCCCTGGGCGAATTCAGAGAGGCAAGTGTCACAAGAGAAGTTTTTGGAAGGTTCCATGATCATCCACCTTGCAAACTGTCTCTGCCATTTGTCTATTCTTACTCATCACACCCCACAGAAGGCCATTTGAGTATGCATCACACCTGGCCAGTTAGGCAGTCAGTCTGCATCGCACCTTGCCCATGGAGCAGTCTATATGGTCCAGTTTTAGCTAGTTCTGAGTAGTTTTTCAGGCGGAACTTCTGGGAAATGATGTAGTCAATTGACCATGATCCTTTAGGGTGTGAAACAACAATTTTAGGGACTTAAGAGCCCTTAGTTTATGGACATATGATTTTGGGGTTGTAGTGCCCAAATATGTCTATAACATACATCCATGTCCAACCACTAGTTCTGACAAGGAAACATTACAACCATAACTTCCTACTCCTCCAAAGAGATGTACTAGCTCTGCATAGTGGAGAAGCCAAGGCTCATTACAATACTATCCAAGCTATCTCTAAGAGGGACTATCTAAAGCAAAGGGATGGGTGACCCTTGACATCCCCCTTTGTGACAGTTCATCTACCCTCATGACTCTTCATTTACTCTACGATTGTTACATCCAACTATCAACACTTGAACTTACACTTGACAAGGCATTACATTACAATGCACATGTACCCATGTCAGATAAAATGTCTTGAGAAAGCCATGCAAGACATCACTATGACCCAGAAAACCATGGGAAGTGACACTCTTCAACATCGTCATGATGATCAACAGTACCGTACTAATGCCAAGATCGGTAATCTGTGATGGTGTCCATGTACTCCAAGGTGACACCTCCCTGGAACCTGACTCTTACCTCCATAACATCTGATTACACTGCTTAGGCTCCTCTATCCAACTCATCTAAAAACATGTGCATCATTATCTTCAACGTCCCCAAACCAAAAACATACTTGTGCTTGGTGTTTGCACTAATCGACAAATCTAGGCTAGTGGCTATGAGCATCAACTTGTCAAAGTATGAGTCAAGCTCTAGTCATACTTGTGCCTTTGTCTTCTCCTGGGTGAGAATCCCAATAGATGGTGTGTCTTCCCCAAGCCCACGGTAGTCTTCCAACCGTGCTAGGTGAGGTGCGACACTACCAACCATTTTCTTTTCACCAATACTTACGATTGTAGACTACGCCTTAACATCGCATACTTAGTTTTATTTTCGTTACCAAGTATTATTATGTTTCCTTTATACCAATGAACACCCATACACATTCATTATCAACAACATTATACAAGAGAAATGCACAATAGTATAAAGGGAGGGGCAACTCCCTACAATATGAGTCTGCTCAATATCAATATATATACAATTTTTCCACTTTTACAAAGTATAAGCTAAATCCTTGGGAAACCCCAAATTTATACTTAGCCAAATTTCCAACTTTGGCAAACTCGGTTGCCCAGCTCGTCCACACCTCCGTACGGTCGCCGCACAACTCACCAACCCGTCGTTCACCTTGTCGTACGCCTTCCTCGGTTCGCACTTCGTTTGGTCCACAGATGCCCAAACTGTGTATACCTGCCCACACGCAGTCCCACTTGCCAACCCTTGGCAAATTCCCAAATCGTGTGAAACAGCACGTAGTACCGCCTTCCCAACTCTACGACCTCCGGTTCCAACCTTCGTCTCTACCGTACCATTGTGCACGGTGCACCCTCACCCGGTCGCCCGTTCGCACGCCCTCACCGTGTCGACCAACTCTTCATTCAGTAGACGCCCTACTTGGGCTGCCCATCGTGCACGTCCGTACGGACGACCTCACCCAGCTGCCCGTCGTGCATGCCTACCTGGACGCCCTCACGGTCACCCACACGCCCAACTCAGTCACCCATCGTGCAGCTCTGTACGGGCACCCTCAACCGAACACCAGTCGTGCACACCTGCACAGACACCCTTACCCGGGTCACCCGTCGTGCAGCCCTGCATGGGCGCCTGCCCGGGTCGCCCATCGTGCAGCCCTGCACGACGACCTCGCCTAACCTGCACCTCTGCTCTGCCTTCGGCCTACGTCCAAGTGATGTGTTGAGAGATGATGATCCAAGATGGATGATGGTAGAAATGCCTCCAACGCACTTCCATATATACCAAGTGTAGGGCGTGGTCCTGGTTGCCTAGGCGACTCACCCAAAGCCCCTACACCATCGCAAAGTCTCCAAAATGTATGTCAGCTCCTCTCAAACATAGGTCGGCCTCCATACATGTTTGTCACCGTGCCACCACGCATATAAACACAGTGCACTTCCTTCCACATATGCGCATAAGTATTATCGCATACTACAGGAAGTTCGCACTTCTTGTAACCGCACCGCAGTTTGTTCAGCCTCACCTGCGATCGCACGCTTAGCCTGAACTGTAGGTTGTTACATCCTCCTCCACCTGAAATTGTTGTCGTCCTCGACAACATACCATCCTGGCAACCATCTTTCACCAAGATCACCATACCAAGGTATACACCCCATCGGTATGTCATATATCGGAAATCATCTCAATCCATGATCATCAACAACCTTGTCACAATCTCCACATGTTGCTCCCCATCATGGAAGGTTAGCCCCTCCATCTCAAGCTACATGCTTCCTGCAACATCTCGTGTCGGCCTCATCATGTGTTGTCCCATGTGAACTGTTGTCATGATACTCCAACCCAATGCTAACACATCCCTGTACACTACTAGTCCCCATGTCTGAACTAGTTGGGTAGCTAATCCAACCGTCATGCTCAAACCATGAGAGTGAACATGCTCATGCCATCATCAGTTGTGTCTCATAACATCCCATCATATCTTCAACTCGATCAAGAATCCATCTCCATATAAGTGTAGCCATGCTTAGGTCCATGAAGTGGTCCTCATCTCATCTGCAACATGTTGTCCATGATGTTTGGTACAAATGTGCTGCATGAAATCAGCCACATCTATCCCAACATCATCCATATGTGTGCCTCCTCAATATGAAGAGACCATCTCATCAATCTCCAACTCTCGATGTGCCACATCCAGGTCCATGAAGCAACCTCCATCATATTTGCAATGTGTCATCCCTCAAGTCTGCCATAGAAACAAGTATACACTTGTCTCACCTATCCATGTGCTTCCCATGATCGTAGATCAATCAGCTCCCATGTCAAAAGTGGTCAAGTCTCGGCTCAACTTGTGCCCAAGTGTTGCCACGAAGGCATCATCATCGTCGTAACTCCATCACTCCAAAGTGTCTCATATCGATCCTCCACATCAAGTCACTCTTTCAATCCATTCCCATGCATGTACTTGAAAGTATGCACCCCATCCTGCATCAAAGTCTCTGACCTCAGCTGCTCAATGCATCAGATCCTCCAAGTCCACCATATATGAAGTCCCCAAAGGTCACAACAATCTCATGTCATAACGAGCTCCATGAGTCATCCCCAACCAACATCTCAGCAAGCATACAAGTCTCGGCCCAAAGGTCTCTGCAAGATGCCTCAACTCTCCATGTAGTAGGAATGCTCCATAGTCTGCTTATAACTCCATCCAAGTCCATGGCCTTGTTGTACAAGAGTGCAGAACCTCTCCATCGGCTTCATAAGTAAAGCATCTCCATGTTACACTAGCAAATCCACCTGCACAACATCCCTGCCTTGGCACTCCTTATTGGATGCCCATAAGTGACACCTCTACAAGTGCTCCTACACAATGTCCTTGCATGAGACTGCCATGCCCCATGTATCCAACCTGATTTCCATGACTAAGTTGCCCATGTAGTCCAACCAAGTAGACCCATCACAACAATCGGTCATCCCTATCCAAGCTGCAATCTTCGGTCTAGTGAACTCGGTCACCCAACCATATCATCATCATATCATGAGTCCCTTCTATCAGAGCTCCCTCACTGAAGGTTCCACCAAGACTTGCTCTTGGTCTCAGCCATGAGAAGTCCACCCAAGTGTGTGCCCTTCAATCTGTCCATGAGTCATGCCGGGCACTTAGCCAATGTGACTAAAGCATGACCCATTCATCTGCAATGATCATCATGTTCCTCCCTTGTCACGAGCCTTTGTACCTTCTACCATAAGGTCACAAACAACCCCAACAAGTCCTGCAACAATTAACAATCCTTGCTTCTCCATACAAGGCCTCATCATAGACATCCATGGTAAGATGTTCCCTAGCATCGACAAACTGATTTTGCCCTTCCCTACATATGGTCCATCTACCAAATGCTCAAGCGAAACAAAAGTATCAATACTTGCTTCATCATCATGAGGCTCCTCTATGTGAGTCTCCTCACCCATACATGTCTGCAAACTGCACGATCCTGGTCCAACTTGATCAATCTCAAGTTCATCCTCCATTTTTGTCATATCTACAACATCTTCAAACATCACAGCTTCCTCTTCCTTGTCAATACAATCTGCAGCTTCATCTTGCTCCATTGTCCATCCAAGTTGAAGAAGCTCGTCTTCAACATTCTTTTCCAAGACTTCAAGCTTTTCTCGAATCTGGGGATTCTCTTCTTTCATCCACTTCAACCTGTATAAGGTAAGCAAGAGCTTCCCTTCGCATTCTTCCAAACTTGCCATGCCTTGTCGTTTAGCTTGGCCCGAGCACTAAGCTTCACCCCTGCTAAACCTGTTCCACCATTCACCAGCTTCACCAAGTTCCCTGCAACCATGAACCAGCCCTTGTTCCACCTGTATGTGAAATCAACTTCCTTCACCTGCAAGTACCTGCTTCCACTGTCACTTCGTCACGAGCAACCTTTCTTTGATACCAACTGTCACGCCCCCAAGCCTACGGTAGTCTTCCAACCGTGCTAAGCGAGGTGCGACACTACCAACCGTTTTCTTTTCACCAATACTTACGATTGTAGACTACGCCTTAACATCCCATACTTAGTTTTATTTTCATTACCAAGTATTATTATGTTTCCTTTATACCAATGAACACCCATACACATTCATTATCAACAACATTATACAAGAGAAATGCACAACAGTATAAAGGGAGTGGAAACTCCCTGCAATATGAGTCTGCCTGATATCAATATATATACAATTTTTCCACTTTTACAAAGTATAGGCTAAGTCCTTGGGAAACCTCAAATTTATACTTAGCCAAATTTCCAACTTCGGCGAACTCAGTTGCCCAACTCGTTGTGCAGGTGACCGTGATGCCCTCACCCAGTATGGATGTTGTGGTGCACGCACTTGAGATCCCATCTGTAACGACCTGCAGTTCAGGCTGAACGTGCGACCACGGGTGAGGCTGAACGAACTGCGGTGCGGTTACAGGAAGTGCAAACTTCCTATAGTATGCGATAATACTTATGCACATATGTGGAAGGAAGCGAGCTGTGTTTATATGCGTGGTGGCATGGTTACAAACATGTATGGAGGCCGACCTATGTTTGAGAGGAGCCGACATACATTTTGGAGACTTTGCGATGGTGTAGGGGCTTTGGGTGAGTCGGCTGGGTAGCCAGGACCACGCCCTGCACTTGGTATATATGGAAGTGCGTTGGGGGCATTTCTACCATCATCCATTTTGGATCATCATCTCTCAACCCATCACTTGGACACAGGCTGAAGGCGGAGTGGAGGTGCAGGTTGGGCGAGGTCTTCGTGCAGGGTTGCATGATGGGCGACCTGGGCGGGCGCCCGTGCAGGGCTGCACGACGGGCGACCCGGGTGAGGACATCCGTGCAGGTGTGCACGACAGGTGTCTGGGTGAGGGCGCCCGTGTAGAGCTGCACGATGGGTGAGCCTATCCATACTCTTGAATACATGTGCATGGGAAGCCTATAGACTAGTGATGAGCTGCGGGAGCTCTTCATAGTTTCGAATCTAACTCCGGATGCATGCCTTCAGCTCAACTGCACTTGCCTTCATTATCTTAGCAAGTGAAGCGAGGCTCCCTGATATCTCATCATTTATGTTTGCATGTAATCAACCAAAGCATGCACGTTTGACAAGATAAACACTCTTCTATTCACATCGTTGCTGCCACCCATTGAGATGGACAACTGCCTTATGGATGGTACCAAACTTGGAATACAACACCCACATAACTATGTCAAGGGCATCGAAAATTTTAGGGGTGAATGTTCGCCCTTTGGCGAAATTAAGGGTTTTTAATTTTTAGTGGGCGAATATTTTGTATCATAGTACATTTTTACAAATCACCTCAAATAGCCCACCTTATTTTAAGGGAGAGGGTAAAAAAGGTAAATTTATCCCTTGAAATTAGGAGTTACAACCTTCTATTGGCCCTAATTTTCAAGAATAGGTTTTATTTAAGTGAACCCTATGGGCCAAATACCATATTTATAAAATAGGTATGGTAAATTAATAAAAATATAAATAAATGAGAGGTATGGTAAATAAATAAAACGTTTTTTTATATTTACTCCATAAGTCACCTTATATACATGCAAGGGTGTAAACAAATAAAAATATAAGTAAATTGGAGGTATGGTAAATAAATAAAACGTCTTTTTATACTTAATCAAAAGGTATGGTAAATAAATAAAAATATAAATAAACTAGACATATGGTAAATAAATAAAACCTCTTTTTATATTTAGTCCATAACCCTAGTTCTATTTATGAAGGCTCAAGAAAGAGGTTTTATTAAGTGAATCCTATGGGCCAAATATCATATTTGTAAAAGAGGTATGGTAAATTAATAAAAATATAAATAAGCGAGAGGTATGGTAAACAAATAAAACATTTTTTTATATTTACAGCATAAATCACCTTGTATTTATGAATGGTATGGTAAATTAATAAAAATATAAATAAACGAGAGGTATGGTAAACAAATAAAACATTTTTTTTATTTTTTTATTTTAATACCATGCAAAAAAACATTATTAACCCATAAAAAAAATGGCGCATGGTATTGACCCATGGTATTCACCAAAATGGCACATGGTATTGACCCATGGTATTCACGAATGTAGCCTATTTAAATGGGGGAATCAAACCAGAATAGATCCATCTTTACTCTGGATCTACTAACCCTCGAGAGGTATCAAATATCATGATATGCAAACTAGCATAGAGTGAAAAAATATTTGATC
>APFE030966234.1:26939-54015 GCA_000404065.3 Pinus taeda | reverse complement strand
AGGTATGGTAAATTAATAAAAATATAAATAAACTAGAGGTATGGTTAAAAAATAATTTTTTTTTTTTTTTTATATTTACTCCATAAGTCACCTTATATTATGAACACTCAAAAAATGAGTTATATTTAGGTGAAACCTATGGGCAAAATACTATGGGACAAATACCATGGCCTAGATTATTATTAATACCATGCAAAAAAACATTATTAACCCTAATATTAGTATTAATAAAAATGAAAATGGCACATGGTATTGACCCATGGTATTCACCTAGAATGTAGCCTATTTAAATGGGGGAATTAAACCAGCATAGATCCATCTTTACTTTGGATCTGCTAACCCTTGAGAGGTATCAAATATAGTTATATGCAAACTAGCATAGAGTGAAAAAATATTTGAAGCCTATTTAAATGGGGGAATTAAACCAACATAGATCCATCTTTACTTTGGATCTGCTAACCCTTGAGAGGTATCAAATATAGTGATATGCAAACTAGCATAGAGTGAAAAAATATTTGATCCCTCTAGGGGCTTGGTGGATCAAGAGTAAAAATGGATGTTTTAACTTAATGTATGTTAAACATTTTAGCTTGGTTAAAATAAAAAATAAAATAAAAATCAACTATTAATTTTTATAAATTACTAATAGTAATTTTTAAGCTCCAAGTTTATGATAACCCATGGTATTGACCCATGATATGTGAGCATAGACTATTTAAAGGGGAAATTCTATCTTAGATCCATCTTAATTCTGGGTCTACCAAGTGCTCAGAGGGATAAATAGATTTCATCCCCCTAAGAGTGGTAGATGTGGAGTTAAGATGGATATAGGTTGGTTTTTATGATAATGAAGATATTAAATAGACTTAGGAAATTATATTGTAAAAACATCTTAAGGTGAATGGTTAAAGCATAGACATTGGACAAGTATATTTGTATACTTTTGTTTTAAAGTGAAACAAATCCAGGGCTAAAAGGAATGGATTGATTGCACTAGTCATCCTTCTATAACTTTCCAACATATGCTGGAGTAAACAGATTGTAATTTGGGTAATTTTTCTAACTGCAAATAGGAACATAGGCTGGAGTAAACAGATTGTAATTTGGGTAATTTTTCTAACTGCAAATAGGAACATACTTGTGTATTGGCAGGGTGGTTACAAGGTCCTTAGAAGTGATGAATTTGAATTTTTCTTGGTTTTATATATAGTATTAGGTTTTTTCTCATGCTTTCTATGAATGACACGGGGGAATTTTATCCTACACCCACTAGATTATCTATATGTAATTTTGGTAATTTTGATTTCAAAAGATATTTTAAATAAATGCAATGATTTCATTTGTGTATTCAGTAAACACAATATTCTAATGGAATTCTGCATTTGTGGTTTATCTATACAGATTCCATGGAGAAGTATTAGTGGTGTAACATCAATTGTCCTCAAGCAGAGGCTTTAGTTTTACTCTTTTCTGGAAGAAAATACTTTCTTCCAACATTTTTGAGTCCCATGAAATTTTTTAAAGTCCTAATAGTATTCAATTATTGGTTCAAGAGAGACATAGTATTCAATTATGGGTTAAAGAGATCCACACTGAATGATCTATCAACCTTATCTTCACTTAGTTTAAGACTATTCACTTGGAGAGCCTGCATGTGCCCCCACTTCAAGAGCATAGTAAAGTCATGTAGGACTTAGAGAAGCTATCTTTAAGCTTTTAGTGAAGATTGGAAAAATGTCTGGGTTCAATAACACCCAGTCGAGCATTAAGCTTCCAATAATGCTAGATTTTAACCTGGAGCACTTTTTTGATTTGGAGGAGATGCCCACTCGTATTTGTGACACATCTTCAGTTGTGAATTGGACTATTACTAACTTTCATTTCCTTCGAAAGTTACCTGATGACTTGGGGAACCTCAACTCTTTAAGAATGTTAAGGAAGGAAAGAAAGTACATTATGGTAAGTTCTGTTATGCTTTTCAAGTTTTTCTTGGATATCTACAACGTTTCAGGTAGGAAAGTACATTCTGTTAATGAAAATTTGTCTTGATAGAAAGGTCCAATTTCAAATTCTAATGCTTTCAAAAAACATTGTATAACTGTAATGTTTCTAAAAGGAAAGCATATTTTTTTAATTAAGTATCATGATCCCATATTCCAACTTATTTTTCAGTAACCCATTAGCCTTTGTAGCTTTGAATAAATCCATGTCTTTTGATAAGATCCTCTTCCAAATTAGAACACAGTTTCCTTTTGGCAATAACCACATACAATGCCTTGACTTTGTTATTGAGAAAATAGAGGTTGTGAAACAAGCCTGTGCCATACAAGGACTTGATTCATTGATTATGTATCAATTATGGCTCTTGATGTAACAATGTCTTGATTTTGTTGCTTGAAAATAGAGGTTATGCTTTACTATTTCACATAATTTCTTACAATCTTTCCATAAGTATTGATTTGTAATCTCAGTCACTAAGGGATGATAGCAATGACAAAGGTAATATTCCATGGTTTGAAGTTCCCATCTTACTAAATATTTAAATATATCACCACAATTTAACTATTAGTTAAAGGAATTGCATTTGATTTGTAAACAATTCATTGCTTGATTTATAGATTTTGATTTTTTCCCTTTTTTATTTTTTTCTCAGATTTGGTATGAGATATCTTCCAAGATTTGGGTTCCCTAGTTTCCCCACCATAGCTACTAGGTTCAGATGCTATCATTAAATATTCTTGGAACGTTACGACTTTTCCAGTAAGTGTGCTTTGAAACATTGTTGTTGCTTTTCCATGGTGTTAATGCAAATAAGCACTGCAACTAGTGCTATTATTTAGATTAAGTGCCGAAATCTAGGTGGTATTGTAATTATGGAGTGATTGCTTTCTAGCTACTAAGGCCATAAGAATTTGTATCTCTTATATTGCCCTGAGATATTCAAATTCAGAATAAGAATTGAGGTCTCATTTCCACTGTAGATTGTAGTCAGTTTCTTGAACATAATATATAGTAGATTATCTTTTACTAATCAACTGTGGATGTGATCCCTCATAGGAAAGGAAATTCAAAGTGACTTTGATTTCACATTGATTTGTCAAAACATCCACACAGAAAGGAGATTCAAAGTGACATTGATTTGACACTGATTTGTCAAAATGGAGGCAAGAGAAAAGGAAACTTTGTATTCAACAATGCTCTTAATTTCATATGTAAATGCACAAACATATTAGTGGAAAATATTGAAGGGTTGCCTAAGTAATATTTTCCATTCCACTACATTCTTTACAACTTGTAAATAAATAACTCGGAACAATTCATTACACTACTTGTTATTCTTTACTAATCAGTGGTTAAGATTTTGATATTTAACTGGCTAAGATTTTTCTTCCTTCTGTGAAATTGTGTGTTTTATAATGCTTCTTTTCCATTCACTATGTATAGCATATAAAGTGTGTCTAATGGAGTAGGAAGATTGGAAAGTATTGTGATCCTTGAACTATGTTACAAGGCAGAAACCCAACGAGGCAGGGTAGGTGCATCCCCACAAAGGGGTCACAAATACCAAAGTTGGTATTGGCTAGTGCCTTGAGCTAGAAAATTTCCTTTACCCTTGTATTAACAGTGAATCTGGAGAGGATTCTAATATTATCTTTATAAGATTTTATCAATTAAGTTGATGAATAAAATTCATGAGATGAGCTAGGATGTCCTTTCAAGGGTGTTGATATTGGAAGCTATGATGGCCATTATGTCAAGGCCAGTGTGGTCGCACTCCCTTGATCGTGAGCATGATTGTGATCAAGATGGAAGACTTCATAGTCTAGATTGATTGTTTAGCAGTGATAGTTAGTGGGCTCATTCACAAAAGCTTCTATTTCACTAATCCTTTTTATAGAGTTGTCAGATTCAATTTCCAAAGGTTTTAATTACACTATAGAGTTGAGTTCTTAGAGAGTTGCGATTCACAGTGTTAAGTATATCAGCTACGACACTTGAATGAAGACAAGCATAGTAGAGGTATCAGACTCTGTTATAAGCTTACCTAAATATTATAAGGGACTTGATTGTATTTTTTATAATTTTATAAACAAGTTCCATGTCGTGGGAATGTGAAAAAAAAATAGTGATATTGTCACCATGTGGCTCTTGTCATATATGGTTTTATACTTTTTCAAAAAATTGTCTAAGAGTTCACAATGCTAAGATTCACTAGGACTTTACAAAGTTTTATTATTTAGTGAAAGACTCGCCAAGATCTTACAAGATTTATAATTGAGTAAAATATTCACCATGCCTGGTGAGATATTCGCCAAAAAATTATATATACATTATTTTATTGATAAAATCGCCTTCCATTTTTCCTATATACCATGGAGATTCGCCCATTTATTATACATATAAATTTAGGGGGGGTTCTTAAAATTTTCCCTAGTTAAGGGACAATACTTCATCTAGTATTTCCTTTTGCTATTCTTCTTGGGTGGAAGTTGTCACCAACTCTCCTCCCTTCTTGGTCGTCTGTAGTTCCTTCGCCATTCACTCATTCTCAGTTATCAGAAAGTGAACACTCGAGCTAGTGGCTTCGACAAATACTCTAGTGGCATCGACCAAGGCTGCTAGATATTTGTGCACATCAGACACGATCACTCATTCCTTGTACTGTGCAGGAGATGTATGATCTTTCAGATTTGACACTCTACATGATTGCACAACTCTATGTTGAGACTCGTCGAATGCGAATTCGTGCATCTCTCCTTCCAACTGATCTCCAAGGATCTCAGTGTCTCCTTGGTCACTTGGGACTTGTTCATCTTCTGGATGCTATGAAGCTGGTGGGTCGACCTCTTGGTGGTGAGGCATGAGGTTGATGTCCTACTCTAAATCCTGCTTCTCCATTTTTGTATCCATCTGTTCAAGCACTCGCTCTATTTCCTAAGAAATGTCTTGCTCCTGCGATGGTTCACCCTGTTTCCCTGATGCCAATTGTTATGATGAGTCCACTACCTATACGAGTGTTGTTTCATCTATCTGCACATATTGTGACCCATTCTATACTTGTTTATGTTTTGCTTCCCTCTCTTGTTTGTGCAACTCTTGTTCCTTTCGGAGTTTCTCCTTCAACTCATGCAACTCCTTTTTTGTTTCCTTCATTATTCTTTTCTCTCTTTGCCTTTGTGTGTTTCTCTTGTCACGCTATTACCTCTTTGCCTCTATGGCCAAAGTGGCTTCCTCCACAAGTGGATCTACTCAAAACTTTCATCTTTTCTCTTCATCCATGTGATCAAAAATCTTCCTCTTGCTCTTGTCACACACTGGTATCTTCACCTCTGTTGTTGCTACTATTTCTGGTGATCTCCAAGGTGTTGCTTCATGTTGCTTCGCTAACCATTCCAAATCGAAGCCGACCATTCATTGAGTCTAGAGGAGTTTTAAAAATATTTCCATGGGTCCTCCTCTTCCCAATGACATGCCCCATGGATGCAGTTGAATTGTACTCTCATGTAGTGATCTTTCATAAGACAATGTGGGTCATATGGATTGTAACTTTGTAGGTTGAATGGATACTTCTTCATCTGCTCTGCTTCAACATCTGCATGCTTGAAACTCTGGATCTCATATAACCTGATGCATAGAGGAAGAGTGGACCAAGTTGCCTTCTTCTTTAGGTGCAACTTAGTTATCAATCCTACTGAGATGTGATATGCTACTTCCTGCATGACGAGTATGTCGAAGGAAAACTTCAGTAGTACATGTGGAGGCTTCTCTGCAATGTACATCTGTATGAAGGTTCCAGATAGTGAGGCATACCAATCTGTTATGTCTATCAGTGCCTCCATTGTTGTCTTCGACATGTAGGGTGGATCCTGTTCAAATATCATCTTGTAAACTGGGGTGACAAAATGATCAGATAGTTGTGTGATAACGCCTCTGAATCTGCATTCGGACAACATCTTACAATAAGTGTTCACAACAGTCTCTGCCAGTGACCATGCCTACTTCAAGCTCGGGAACTCCTATCGGGAAAAGACTACATCCAAAAATGTAGGTAGACATGTAGATTTCTTCTTGCATACCTTTGGGCAACTGTCGAGCCCTTGTTACCTATTCCTTTAGCTGATGAGCCAACATGCGGGACCAATTGCATACTTTTCCTTCTCTGGCTAGTTGGTCCCGCGCGACCACCCAACTCTATGGGAAGGTTTTTGTGCTTTCTTGGCCATACAGTCAACATGAAAATATGATCAAGTATTGATACACCTTCCTCAGTATCTTCGTCTTGTAGATCTGGTTGGGTGTCATCCTGAATCTAGTTGGCTCCTTCACCCAGTTTTCATAACATCTCTGGAGTTTGCATTGCTGCTAAGTAAGATGAAGGGAGTCTCCATGATAGTAACAGGCTCCGACATCTAATACATCTCATCATAATCACGTGTCCCGAAGGTTGCAATATTTGTCCCGCTAACACTGCTTAATGTCATTGTCTCGGGATTAGTGTGCGAGAAGATCCAGTGTATCATGTCCGCTTATGGGAACATGGGGTATCTCCATTCAATCTGGTACAAGCCAGACTTGTGGATGTTCATGTATACCAGGTGGTCTTCAAGGTCTTCCCTAAATGTGTCTGCAAATGCATCATTTACCTCTTTCCATTTCAACTTGATGTCCTTGTCTAGAATCAGCTTCGTATCTTAATAGATCGATAGATTTGCAGACACTCACTCAAATGCTGCTCTAGTTGCGCTTCTATTAGTGTCCTTTGATCCTGCTCTCTTGGAGGCCATTGATCCTAAACTGTTAAGAGGTGGAAAAACACCTACTAGATCTAGAGACAAAGCAACATGCATGGAAAGAAATCTATCCGCGAAAACCAAAGCAAATTCGGGAATGACATAACACATACCTGGGGATTGACTAGGAGACTAGCTGCCAGACTTGCGAAAAAGCAGTTTGGGATGTCTGGGAGACATGGCTGGCTATTGGAATTGCACAATTCACAATCGAGGTTGACTGGTGACTGCTGGAATTGCACAATGTGCAATTTAAATTGGCAATGGATGCAGGCTCAGTGACTGCATTGTGTAATGGTCTGGGCCAGCAGTCACTATCCCTTAGAATTTCACAAAGAAGGCATGGCAGAAAGTTACTAGGAAGAAATGTGCATTTCCTATGGGGAATATAGAGCCTTCCCTCTCAAGATTGCGCAATTCTATCTTGGCAAGGCAAAATCCAAGCCAAGGCTGCCTAGACCTGCCGACGAGAAACTGAAAGGAAATTTGAAAGAAAATGCATGGTGATACTGAATTGAAGCAGAAGAAAATGATCGTGCATGAAAATAGTAAATGAAAGATTCATAAAATCGAACAACATGCATTTGGGTGAAGCAAGTTTCCAAATTGGTGACCGTTTGTGCAAAAGAGTTTCATGCATGCAACAACAGTGAGATGCTAACTAAAACTAAAACAGTGCTAGTACAATCTAGTATGCATGTAAACGACAACATGCATTCAAATAAATCAAGCAAATAACACTCACACAAGTAAAAACACAAAAAGTGACATAAATGCTACAAAAGACAAGCTGAGACCACTTACTCGTGAATAACTAAGCTGGATGTGTGGAAGAGTCCTGGATGTGTTGTGGGATGTCAAAGCTCCAAGATCGATGTGAAGAAATGAGATCTTAAGCATCAAACAAATAAGTTTGAAGCTCATGACGCGCATGCCACAAATCTAGGAAAGAACAACACTTGGAGGAAATATTCTAAAATGATATTTGCATGTAACCTGCTACTGAAAATAGCTCCCTAGAACCTAGGGATGTTTTTTTCATGTTTCCTTTTCTATTCTAGGAAAAAGAAAGCTATGCATGCAAGTCAAGTTTCTTTGGTCCCAAGTGGAATTGGTCAACCCAAACGCACATGCAATAGCTGCTTAACCGCTCGGAAGAAATGCACATTTCTAGAAGGGAGATGGGCTAGCTACCTAGGAGATTTGTACAATTTCTAGGTTGAGTAGCTGACTGCTGCCCAAGATTATGCAATTCCTGGGTTGAGCAGCCCTACTGGGAGGAATTACGTAATTTTCGGGATGAAGCTTTTGGCTAGCAAATTTGCGCAATTTTGGAGCCCAGTAGGCTGCCAAACAGAATTGCGTAATTTATAGAAGGAAGGTTGGTTTCCCTCCATAATTGCGCAATTTCTTGAGGGATATGCTCAGCCTGCAACTGGACCAAGTCTGGAGAAGTAGCATGTCAGGGGAATGCAACAATCTTTGTTAGAAGTCTGTCTTTCTGCAAGAAAATCACTGAAGCTTGTGTACTTGACGAAGCAAGGCATGTTGTTGTGAAAGTTTGGTAGGGAGGCTCCAAAACGAAGCTAAGGAAATTTTTTTGAGGGTGGTTGTAGCTGCTACAACACCACATGATAGGTGATAAAGATAAACTCCTTTCATACAATGATTTAGAAAAGGAAAAGAATGTCTCTTTTGGAAATGACACACCAGCTGTCATTAAGGGTAAATGTTCTATTTATCTAAAAGAAAAGGTTAAATATGGAAATTTTATGTATATTTATGGATTAAATCATAACTTATTGAGTGTTAGTCAAATGTTTGATCAAGGAAATGAAGTTTTGTTTCGATCAAAATATTGTGTGGTTCCTGAGCTTGACACATGAAATACCATAACCAAAGGTACAAGAACTCCAAGAAATATATATATACCAGAAGGAGGTCATGAACAATGTTATCTAATAAAAACAAAAGAGAATTGGTTATGAAATAGAAGATTGGGGCATCTAATATTTTCTCAAATAAGAAAATCATGCAGGCTCAAGGTTGTTCGTGATCTTCCAAATATCATCATCCTATAAAGTACCATCTGCGCACCATGTCAATTCGGTAAGCAAACCAGAGTTCAATTCAATGCCAAAGAAGGATCATAAAGTAAGCATATTGAACTCATTCATACTGATTTGTGTGGACCAAAAAGGAAAAAGTCACCTCATGGAGAAGAATACTACATTTTATTCATTGATGTTTTTTCTAGAATGTGTTGGATTTGGTTACTAAAACATAAATATGAAGCATTTGAAAAGTTTAAGGTCTTCAAAGATTTAGTTGAAAATGAATTAGATCTAAAAAATCAAATTTCTTAGATCTGATCAAGGAGGAGAATTCATATCAGATGAATTCTTTGAAGTTTGTGAACAACATGGAATAAAGAGACAGTTCTTTGTTGCCACAACTCCTCAACAAAATGGCATGGTGGAAAGAATGAATAGAACAATTCAACAAATCGCTCGAGCTATGATTCATGAGTCTGGAACTTCTGACACCTTTTGGGGTGAAGCTACACATACTGCAGTAAATATTCTAAACAAAGTTCATGTATGTGTAAATAGTGATAAAACTCCATATGAACTTTGGTATGGTAAGCTTCCCACTGTAAATCACTTCAGAGTTTTTGGAAGAAAATGTTTCATCAAAAAGACTGATGAAAAACTTGGTAAGTTTGAACCCAGAGCAGGTAAAGGAATATTTCTTGGTTATTCATCTAGAAGTAAAGGATACAAATGTTATAATAAGAGACATTGAAATTTTTTTGAATACATTGATGTTGTAATCGATGAAGCATGCACAAATCCAAAATATGTGACATCAACAAAAGAATGGTGAATGCTTTCCCATATCAAATCGAAATGATATAGAGGAAGAAACCACTGAAGCATCAAAAGAAGATACATCTGACAGGGAAAAGGCTCCATCCAGGTATGTTCAAAAGAATCATCCAAAATTTCAAATTTTAGGAGAAAAAGGGTCTGGAGTACAAACAAGAAGAACACTTGCATGATCTTATAGTTATCTAGCCTTATTATCCTCCATAGAACCACAAAATATAAATAAAGCTAGCAAAGATGAATTTTGGGTTAAGGTCATGGATGAAGAACTTGACCAAATAGAAAAGAATGATACTTGGGAATTAGTTCCTAAACCTCATGATAAAAATGTTATAGGGACAAAATGGATATTCAAGAATAAGTTGAATAAAAAAGGAAAGGTAATTAGGAATAAAGAAAGGCTTCTTTGTAAAGGGTATGCTTGTTTGTAAAGGGTATTCACAACAAGAAGGTATAGACTTTGAAGAAACTTTTGCATCTACAGTTAGACTTGAAGCCATAAGAATGTTTCTTGCTCTTTTAAGTTTTCGAAAATTCAAATTTGATCAAAGTGATGTAAAATCTACATTTCTTAATAGAGATCTAGAAGAAGTATACGTTGAACAACTAGAAGGATTCATTATGGGAAATGATGCAAAGATTGTATGCAAACTCAAAAGGGCTTTATATGGACTGAAACAAGCTCCGAGGGCATGGTATTATCATCTTGAGAAATATCTTCAACAACAAGGCTTCACAAAAGGATCTGCGGATAGCAAATTATACACAAAAATTGAGAATGATAAACTGCTAATTGTTGTTTATGTTGATGATATCATCTTTGGTAGTAATGAAGAATCTATGAGTCAAAAATTTTCTTCTGTTATGCAGCAGGATTTTGAAATGTCTTTGCTTGGAGAACTAGCCTATTTTCTTGGTCTACAAGTGCATCAAACAAAATATGTCATCTTTCTCTCAAAAACTAAATATCTCAAGCAGATTCTGAAGAAGTACGGAATGGAAGATTCCAAACCAGTATGTACTCCAGTGGTAACAAGATGTAGTCTTAGTTCTAATGGTAAATCTCCAACAGTGAATCAACCATAGTACAAATCTATGATTGGAAGTCTACTTTATCTAACAGGTACCAGACCTCATATCATGCATGCGATAGGAATTGTTGGAAGATTCCAAGCCAATCCGAAGGACTCTCATCTTCAGGCAATAAAAAGAATTTCAAATATCTCTAAGGAACTCAAGAATTTGGCCTATGGTATCCTAAAGATACATATCTCACACTTCATGCATATACAAATGCAGATTGGGATGGAAATGTGGATGACCGAAAAAGCACTAGTGGAGGTGCATTTTATATGGGATTGCGATTAGTATCTTGGTTCAACAAGAAACAAAGTTCGATTGCCTTATCTACAACAGAAGCAGAATATGTGGTTGCTGCATATTGCTGCACACAACTTCTCTAGATTATGGAGACATTACAATATATTCAAATTACATGTTGTCCACCCATCTCCATCTGATGTGACAATACAAGTGCGATTAGTATCTCAAAAATCCTGTTATGCACTCCAAGACTAAGCACATACCGATTAAGTACCACTTTGTATGAGAAAAAGAACTTGAACAAAAAGTTAAATTAGAGTGTGTTCCCTCCAAGGATCAGGTTGCTGATATATTTACTAAACCTCTTCCGAGAGAAGCATTTGAATATATCAAACAAAAGCTAGGAGTTGTTTCTACCTCATCTTGCTGTTAAAACCAATTTGTTCAGATTCAAAGGATTGTTTTCTATACACGGATTTCATGAACCAGAGTCACGTATATATGCGAGTTTCTGTGCCGACATTAGTGTATGTGTTTTTCTGATAGAAAAATAGTGGGTTAAACTCAAAATCAGTTTCTGACGTGCCTGTTTAGTCTGATGTTGATGGATACATTATGTTGATATGATTTTCTAATTGATGTTTATTTGATTGATGAATATGCCTTAATGAATGAATTGTTAACAATGCACAGGTAGCACAGGTTCAGGGGGAGGATTAGCCTTCAAAATATTATGCATTGTTGGCATCATGGTTGTTGCATTCAACTATGGTCTTAGTTATTAATGTCATTTTATGAAAAGGTTGTGTAAATGCCTATGGTGTAATAATATGTCTCTTTCTATCATAGTCTATTATGAATTATTTGATTTGGACATTTGATGTAATTTGCACCCCCACTATGCATGGGAAGGATGATGTAATAATTGAAATTTTTAGTCATGTATGAACATTTGATGTATGCCCACTTGGTTGGGTGATTGATGTATGTATGAATCATTGGTGATAGGAAGGTCATACTCACATAGTTGAGTTATAGAGTCATGTTATTCTTTTGAAAAATATTTCTACAGAATATGCATCTCCTCAGGGGGAGCATGGACAGTATAGTGCATCTCAATATGTACTAAGGGGGAGAATATCTTGGTTTGCCTTTTGCCCTTGATGTCAAAGGGTGAGAGTATATTTGTATTTCTTGATATATCTAACAGGTTTCATAGCTTGAAGTGATCAACATCAATATGGTTGTCATCAAGTTCAAAGGGGGAGATTGTTGGCATTATGGTACATATGTTGTCCTTGATGGCAACCCACATACAGGTCAGTTCAGAAATGATAAAGTGATGTATGATGGAAATTCACATTGTACCAGATCTATTCAAAGGTAACAAAGTAATGACACAGAATAATAGGATGATGGGACAAAGGATTACAGATCATAATCAAGAAATTGAGGAAAGAGAATTTTGAAGTTGTATACATTAGTTAACCTAGTCCAAGTCACGTATACACGCAAGTACACAGAATAAAAGGCGCATATATGTATGCACACAATTTCACAGAAGGAAAAGAGTGTATGGGACGGAAAATTAAGGTGAAAGAAGACCAAGGGTCCATACCATGGTATTAGCCCACAATATTGAGCGAAATAACGTTACTTGATCCTATATAAGAATACCATAAGTTCTAGGTGTTGTTTTGGTGCATGGTATTGACAAAGGTTCTAAGTATACAAGGAAGATAATATAAAAGGGCTAAGTGTGCAAGTGAAAGGGTTTTTCATGAATACTTCTATCTGAAGTATATTTTTTGTTGTAAGGGTTATGGTTATGATCTGAAACATCTTATGCACCCTTGGATACAATGTTGGATCAAGATCATGAGACCTTAAATGAATTAGCATTGTATGATCTAATAATGGATAGGCTAGATTTGAATGCTAATGCATGTTTTATCCTTTAAATGCTATGATCTGGGTATATCTGAAGTCTTGAAAAATTGCGAAGGTATAAGTCATTATTTGCAGATCTATACGCAGGTTTTCCTCGGTGAAGGCGCGTATACATGCGGATTCAACACTTCCAAGTAGCGTATGCAGAGGAAGGGCTTGTTGTTCATAAAAGACTGATCTATCTTATCACTGTTGTTTTTTGTCAACGGTGTCTTCATTATATCTGAAGTAAAACTAATTTTATAAGGAGATTGAGTTTGGCTAATTGATTGATTGAGTATGAAGGGTTATCTTTGCTGCTATCTATTTAGAACTCTATAATATGACAGTAGATCTTCATAATGTCTTTAGTTAGTACAATATTTCCTTCAGAAGTTTTATGATTCAGTATCTTTAGAGCTATACATAGGTTGGGTTATAGAAAGTAGCATATACATGAAGATTGTCCTCATTGTAGTAGAGTATACATTTTGACATACGATTTTTGAGGTTGCAGTTGGTTCTAGTTGTTGATGCAGTCTTATGGGTTCAACTCTGTGTTCTGGTGACAATGATCTGACTGTTCAGATTGATTGATTGTGTTTTGATTTAGAGTTTATGGGTTTTAGTTATTGGTTGATGCAGTTGTATTTAATGCTTGTATTGTAGTGGTGATTTATTTTTGAGCTTCAATATTTTGATGGGGCCAATGCGAAAATTTGATGAAACGTGGCCTACATATTGTGTTGATGTGTACCAGGATTATCCACTCTGAAAAATTATGAAATGTGGTCCCTGGAGAAAGAGTGAAGGTGGTAGCCTTGTTTAGGTTGGCTAGGGGATTGGAGTTCCCTTATACTAGAAGTTAGAAAATGAGTGAAGGTTGTAGCCTTCAGTAGGTAGATGCTTACGTACTAGAAAACGTTTGCACTACTAAAAAAATTGTAAACACTTTTTATAATAAGAAGATTGAAGACTGAGATGACAACATCGGTGGTTTTTTCCCACATTGGGTTTCCACCTGAAAAATCATGGTGTTCATGTGTGATGCTTATGTTTGTTGATTTATTTTATTCTTACTACATCTGTTTACTACTTAGTAAATGCATCACACTCTGATTTAATTTCAACAGACAATGAATTAGCTATTTTACAATTTATTATCTATACATTGGTTTCATTCATTATAATCACGGACATACATTGTTTGGTTTATGTAAAATTGCATATATAGTTTGAAAGAGAAAAAATATTATTGTGAAATTTTAAATACTAATTCACCCCCCTTCTCAGTATTTTTCCCAACACTTGGTCTCACCTTAGAGCAACTTCTTTTGTCTCCTCAATCTTTTGTCTCCCATTTTATTTTATGTCTTGGTATCAAAGCACAGGGATGGTGTCAAGTTTCTAAAAGAGCATGTGGCTGAGTTTGCTGTGTTAAGTTGATGTTTTGAGTGTTGTGTGGAGGTGTTATTGATCCTAATATGCATCCTTTGTTATGGCCCACTTCTTGGTAGATCATATCGTTGCAACATAACACAAGTGCAACAAAGATCCTTCGTTTCAAATATAAACCTCCAATATTTGTTTGTCTAGATCAGTTGAGGGTGTGGAGGCATCAACCATTTTCAAACTTTAAAGAGAGATTTGAAGGAAAAAACTAAGTGTGGTTTGTCTCGCTACATAGTTGATATGTGGGTAGTGTGGTGTATTGGAGAAAGAGAACCAACCTCTAACGTTGTAGAAACAGTTGTGGGTGGAGAATCTACCAAAAGAAAATCAAATTTTATTTTCTAAAGAATGCTTTGTTCATAGTCAACGTTTCCACACAAATATATCCCCTTTAAGAGTGGGTAACTTCAGAGAATTTAAGATTAAATGTTTTTTAAAAATTCATTTCTTTGTAATTGGAGCCAAAGGCCTACCCACTTATTTATTCGCTTTGAAATTAAAAGTCTAAATTCTTCCCATCATGTTATAAACTTCAAAAAAGAAGGTCAAATCTATGCTAGTGAGCTCTTTCTCAAAATCAAGAAACTAAAAAGAAAGTTTCCATCTTGTGGGCATAACACCCCTTGCTTGCAGAATTACTTTATTACAACTATGATGTAGGGTTCCTAAAGGAAGATAAAGTACATAGAAACAAATTGTTAGTTCTCATGAATTATATATTTAATCCACCTCAAGAATTCATTGTTATAGTTTGATTGAGTTTTGCAGGGACTTTGTTTGTGAATAATGCAGAAAGTTCTCTAATAGATTATTATTAGTTTTTAGTTGTAATTAGTTTTGATACGTTAAGATTATGCTCTAATTCTATTTATTAGATCCCATTTTTGAAGATATTGTTGAAACTCCTCAACTTTTTTTTGAACTTAATTATGTAACATTTTTTTGGTTGAATGTATGCATGAGAGTGTACGCAGTCTCCAAGTGGAGCTTGGCCTCACCTGAGATTTTCCTCTCTTGTATGCTCAATATTTTGTCTCCCATTTTATTTTATGTCTTGGTATCGGAGTGGAAGGAGGATGGTTTTGATTTTGTGAAACAATCCATGATTGAGTTCGTTATGTTGAGTTATCGTGTTGAGAGTTGAGTGGAGGCATTGTTGAACTTAATATGCATCCTTATTATTTTTTGTGGCCCATTTCTTGGTAGATCAGATCTTTGCAACGTAACAAAAGTTCCCTCTATGTCAGATCTCATCCTTTGATCTCTATTTTCTAGCTCATCCAAGGATGTGGAGGTATCAACTATTTTAGAGTTTAAAGGGTTCTTTGAAGGACAAAAATGAGTGTGGTATGACCCACTAGATAATTGAATTGTCAGAAATGTCATGCATTGGTGAAAGTGAACCAACCTCCCGCGATGTATCATTAGTTGTGGGTGGAGAATTTATCAAAAGAGAATTGGATTTACTTTTCTAATGAACTCTCCGTTTATAACCAATGTGTCTACAACAATCTTGTCCCCTCTGAGAGTGGGGAACTTTAGAGCATTTAAGATTGAAACTCTACCAAGAAAGCCATTTCTTTGGAATAGGAGTCAAAGGCTTGCCCACCTGTTTATTTTCTTGGAGATTAAGAGCCTAAATTATGCCCATTGTGCTATACACTTGGAAAAATAAGGTAAAATATATGTTAGTGAGCTCTTTCAGAAGATTGAGGTAGAAACCAATATCTAATTAGATCCTTCTAGGAATTGGAGGTCAAAATAGTTCCTAGTGATTTTATCCACTAAGAACTGAAGGTTTGTAGTCTATGCATTTTCAAACTCCTCAATGTCATCAAAATCCTTGTTGCAACATGTTATCTATGCAATGGAAAATGTCTATATCAGTGGTTCCTCTTTTGGACAAGTGAGCGAGTGAAGTGATTTATTGTGAGAAGGAACCCATGACTAAAGTCAAAGCCTAGAGTGAACTGTGGAGTGGATTTTATCATAGTCAATTGTGTTTAAGTGTTGTGTTGATATTATGTGCTTGTGTCTCTGAGAATATTTTTCTTCCTCTCTCTAAATTTTCAGGTAGGTTGTAGAAGATCTTTTCTTGTGTTTTGTTGTCACTCCTAGAGACAGCCTCTAGGTTGAGAGGAGACCAGTGTCTAGGAAATATTAATTAGTGTTATCAAATTTATCTTAAAGACTTATAGAACCATAGTTATTACATGTAACTCAAATAAGATTGATTGAGAACCATTCACAAAGATACAATGTATGAACCAACATACACGTAAGAATACACAATAAATGATCCTTGATTAGTGGTGGCCAAATTAGATTAAGAGCTTGCAGCAAATCAGTTGTTAAGACATATGTAATGGTAGAAGACAGTAGAGGATAAATTCATCATACAGAGCTTAAAATTTAAGAATTATATATATCTATATTTAGAGAGAAACTAGAGAAAGGAAATATTTATGGAATGATAAGATACGTGGAGAACTTTCTAAAGACTTAATTTCCACATCAATACAGGCATTATTCATCAATAACTTCATTAAAATGAAATTGCATCTAATGAGATATATGTCTAGCAGCTACGTGCAATGAAATATGAGAATAATATTTAACATATATGAAAACACAAAGGGAGATGAACATACTACAATCTAGTAAGTTTGAATCACCAGAAATCTCGTATTAATCTTTTGAGAAGCATACATACATCGAAATTCATAACATTGTCTTCATGAAAATAGGAAAAGGTGCTTTCTAAGAGTTCTTTTCAAAAAATTTGAACCTTGTTTAAGTGTTTTTTCCCTCTATTTATAAGGATAGGGGAGCTTTAAACAACAATTACAAAATATCTCAGCCAAGCTCAAACTATCTAATCGACTATTTTTCTTGGCGTGGAATGGCTCTGCTACCCAAAATGATTACAACATATTTGATTACTTCTTTAAAATACAACAAAAGTACAAAATAACAAAACATGGGAAAGCTGAATGATGACCATAGAAAAATATTTCCATTCCAATTCCTATGATCACCTATGATTAGGCCACGCCTTTGCCATGATGTTCCTCCTCTATTACATGGTAGGTTCACCTATCATTTTCTCCTTAACTACTTGAATTCTCCACTTTTTGGAGTTGGGAGAAATCAGTTGTTGATTTATTGTCACAATGAAGAAACAAAGATCGAACTAGGAGTCTTTCATTTCCTGACTACGTAGAGATTCATGCTAAGAAATTAATTCTCAAGTGACCTACACACAGCTTCCTGAGTCCCATACCTCCATTTATCTCCCTGAAGATGTGATCCGAATTTAAATAGGCACGTAACAAATTATAGAGATAACCATAAACACAAAGATGCAGCGAAAATAATACTTCATTTCATTAATGTAAAAATACTGAAATATGCTTACAAACAACAATGGAAATAGACTAGCTAGGGTGATGGTAGCTTATCTCTGAGAAGGGATGTGGCGGCTACATGCCTCTGAACTGTGTTGCAATGAGGCTCGAAGGCCTATTTATTGTTAAGAAACAATGGAAAACCCTCAACATCCAAAAACCTAACCCTAGAAGATGAAACACGAAATTGTGGGCCCCGTTTGGGTAAATTGGTACATCAACTTCCTGGGGTCGTAACTTTGGCATACGATCTTCGTTTGATGTGTACAGTATCTCATTAGAAAGATCTATCCGAGAACTACAACTTTGGGAAGAGCAACATCAATCCACGGACCCATGTTGCTCCCAAGTTTCCCAAAAAACATCGTTTAGGGCCTCAAAACGGCTCTAGAAGTTCAAGACCTGAAAAACTACTAAAAATAGTAAACTTTTCTATAATTAAGGAAACTAAAAAGATGAAAGAAACAATGGGGGTTCCAGGTGTACTTGGCAGGTGGCCACCAATATCCACCTGGATCATTCCTCCCCCCTTAGGAAGCAATGGTCCTCATTGCGTTGAGTTCCTCCATGAGATGAGGAAACTTCTGCTGAACTTGGTCCTTGGTGAGCCACTTGCCCTAGTGAATGAGTTGGCCTGCTTTGACAACTCAATACAGTTGGATATTCTACTGGCGAGTGTGCTTGATCTGTGTGTCCATGATCCGATTAGTTGCAGCTTGTTCAATGCAATCTGGATTTGACTTTGTGGGTGTGATTTGTTCTGCAATGTCAGATGTGTCTAGTAATGGTGGAAAGTATGGCCGAAGGCGGTCCACATTGAACACTAAGTGTAGGCCAAGGAATGGGGGAATGTTGAGCTCAAATGCATTGTCTCCCACAGCCTTGGTAATGGTGTAAGGACCATATTAGAGTGGTCTGAGTTTCCGATAGGCTTCGGTAAGGCATTCCTTTTGCAAATGCAACCAGACTTTGTCGCCCACTTGAAACTTGTGTGGCACCCAATGTTGATCATGTCGCTACTTGTACTTGGAATTTGATTTCTCCATAATGTCATGGACCTACTAGCGAATATGTTGGATGTTCTCAATGAAGTTGGTTGCCTCATTTGTTTCAGACTGGACATGAGCCGAATTTGCGCGAGTAGATGCAAATGGCATGGCCACATCAATGGGACATAATGGCTGGAATCCCAAGTCCACTTGAAAAGGGTTGTGGCCAGTCGAGCTATGGAGAGCCCAGTTGTAGTTGTGCTAAACATATGGGAGGCTCTCGTCCCATGTGCATGGATGCTTTGAGTTTTACATGTGCACAATGTGTATAATCATCTTGTTGACAACCACTGTCTGGCCATCAGTTTGAGGATGGAAGGCTGTGGATTTAGTGAGTTTGGTGTCTAGCATCAACCAAAGACTAGACCAAAATGTACTGAGGAACCTGCTATCCCAATCTGAGATGATAGACTGTGGGATCCCAAAGTGTAACCACACTCATTCAAAGAAGAGTTTAGCAGTGGCTTCTGCTGTGATATTTTTCTTGCAGGCCACCATAATGGCCATCTTCGAGAACCTGCTGACGACCACAAAAACACAGTCATTTCCATGCTTAGTGGAAGGAAGGCCTAACATGTAATCCATGGAGATGGATTCCCAAGGTTGACTAGGGGTAGACAGTGGGGTATAGAGGCCTTGCTTTTTGATGGTCAGTTTGGAAATGGCGCAGGCAGTGCATGATCTGATGTACTTCTTGACATCCTATCGAAGATTCATCCAATAGAAATACTTCTGTAGTACTGCCACTATTTTCTTGACCCCGAAATGCCCAGTATCCCGACTGTAGTGTGCTTCCCAAATCATCTTGGCACACTCGCTTGAAGGAACACAAAGGTGACTGAGGTGGCATAACAGAGTATCCTGGAGGTGAAAATTTGGAACATGCTGACCCTCCAAGAGTGTCTGGTATGTGTGGTCGAATTCTGGGTTGCTTTTGTAGAGAAGTGGCCAATTAGAAGTCTTGTGCCCACAAGAGTTGAGCATAATGGTTAATGCCATGACCAGTGGTCGACTGAGACAATCTGTAACATTATTGGTGCTACCCTTCTTATACTTGATATTCAAATGGAACTGTTGTAGGTATGTGGACCACTTCTGATGGCGATCATTTTGCAATTTCCCTTAGGTCTGTATCAACTTTAGGGGTCGGTGGTCTGTGTGGATGACCGTTTCCTTCCCCAAAATGTAATGCTTCCATTGTCAATAGGTCTGCACAATGGAATACATCTCTTTTTCATAAGTGGGATACTTCAAGACTGTGTCTGAAAGTGTCTCACTATGATATGCCACTGGGTGCCCATGTTGAGTCAAGACCACCCCAATAGCATAGTCAGAGGCATCTGTCTCAACGTCAAATGGTTGTTGCAAGTCTGGTAATGTGAGCACGAGTGTCATGTAGAGGAAATCTTTCAACTCTGCGAATGCCTTCTGTTGAGATTCAGACCAAAAGAACTTTTCTTTCACTCCTCCCTTGGTGACTTGACTCAAGGGCCAAGTGATATGAGAAAATTCCAACACGAACTTGTGGTAGAAGTTGGCAAGACCTAGAAAGTTGCGAAGCTCTGTTAGAGTGGTTGGAGCTATCCAATCCTAAATGACTTAGATCTTGGTTGGATCTACATGCACCCCCTCTTCATCAGTAATGTGTCCCAGATACTGAACTTGGGTCATGCCAAAAGTGCATTTCTCCAAATTGGCACATAACTTGTGTTGCTGCAGTGTTTGGAGAACCTGGTGAATGTGGTGGAGGTGCTCTTCCCAACTTTGGCTGAATATTAGGATGTCATTCAAGTATACCACTACAAATGAGTTGGTGAATCATCGCAAGATGTCATCCAATAACCTCATGAAGGTTGTAGGAGCATTCGTCAATTTGAAAGGCATAACCAACCATTCAAAAAGGCCCTCCTTGGCCTTGAAGGCAGTCTTCCACACATCGGAGGGTTCGATTGGTACTTGGTGATATCCTAACTTCAAATCGATCTTGCTGAAATATTTTCCCCCCTTCAGTTGGTGCAAGAGGTCTTCAATCTGTGGGATCGGGTACCTATTACGGACAGTGATCTTGTTCAGCACTCAATAGTCAATACAGAGTCTCCAAGTCCCATCCTTCTTCTGTACCAACATGATCGGACTCCCACAGGGTGATGTGTGACCTTTCTATAGCAGATCCTAAATCTGCTACTTGATTTCATCGTTCTCCAAAACGAAGCGCCGATAGATTGGTCCATTGGGCAGTGGCTCTGGGGTCAGACCTGTTATCACTGAAAATATTTCAAAGGAAAAGGGTAAGGTAAAGGTTAATTGATCCTGGACATATTCATGTTGATCTTGGTCATGTTCATACAATTGGCATTTGATACAATTCTTAGTTTGTGCAAACAAACTCATGGTGGCAAAGAGCAGAAATCTTCATCAAAATCAAGTGAGGCAGTTCCTAAATTAAGCAAGGAAAGACACATCAGATGGATTAATAATAGGCTCAGACCCAGCATCAAAGTGATGAAGAGGAAAATTGAATACTTGGAGATTCAGCTAAGTAAGTGTGAAGGACATCCTTAGCTAAAAGAAATCACATAGCAAAGTAAGGCTAAGTCCTAATTTTGATAAATTTCTTTTGAAGTCATTTTAAAAGGATGGTGTTTATGTTTTCAGTTTTGAACAAACTCATGGTATATGGGAAAGTCATTTCAATATAAAGAGGCTCAAGATAGTCGAATTTGCAATAAACTGTGTTTTTGAAATTACACAGCAGTTTCGTAGCGCGCTACGAAACTGCTGTAGGTGCAGTTTTTCACAAACAGACTTTTCCTGTTTAACACATGTTTTTCAAAGACGTCTTCTAGGCAGTAGGAAAGGGATTTCAAAAATCCAAGAGAGGTTTTTGTTCAACACGGATTGCTTCAAAAAAAATCCTTCAGTTTTTCTAAATACGTTTTTTGGAAGAAGTTATGAGGTCTGTCCCAAGACCCATCTTTCAGCCAAAACAGAGCAAGGGACGGTCTCCTAGTTTCTAGGAACATCAAGGATCGATTCTGGACAGGTGGAGAAGTAGTTTAAAAAACCAAGAGAGGTTTTTGTTCTAGACATACTGGAATACAAAAACCTCCTACAGTTTCGAAAAATGTGTCATGGATGAGGAGATAAAGGCTCTGTCCCACGTGCCATTTTCAGGGATCCTAAACCTAAAAACAGGGAACATGGTCCCCAATTTCTAGGGTTTGTCTCCAGCAGTAGTGACCACGTGGGAGGCTTCATCAAGTTCGAATTCCTGGAGTGTAGGTGTCAAAGATGCTTTAATGTTTAGATAAGTTTGTTGTATTCATAATAAGGAGTTACCACCCTGTTGTAATTAGGTTTTCTCTAGGGACTCCTAGTTTAGGTGCATTTTGCATTTAATAGTTAGTTTTTAGTTCAAATAGGTGTCTAGTAGATGAATTCGAATTTCCCTCATGCTTGAGGAGGAATCCAAGTTATGTAAAGAGCTCTATATATAGTTGAAGCATCAATGTACTCAGGGTTGGAAATTTTATGGAAAGGGCTTGTATTTGGCTTATGTAAGACTCAGTTTCAGTAATACATGTTTGGCTTTACTTCTCAGGATTCATGAGGGATTTGTTATGTTCAGAATATATGTGTTTGTCCTTTTCTTAATTGTTGCAATTTTATGGATGTACAATCACTCAGAATTCACTGAATGTGCTCTGACTTCCTGTATACATTTATAAACTATGTGGTCCTATATGAGTTTATGTTCTGAATGTTTAAATGCTGAATGCCCTGACTTCCATGTAAGGTTGAGTTCATTGTTATATTGAGGTGTTGTTGACTCCATAAGCCCAATGGATAGCTGTTAAATGTGTTTCCACCATTCATATCTTTCAGAGTTGTTCTATAAGAGTTAGCCATCTTATCTTTAATCAAAATCATTAATCCATTTAGAGAGAGCCCTCTCAGGTTGAGGAGGCTAAGCCTCAGCCTAAAGTAGGTTTGAAATAGTTACTTGAAGTCTTCCTGGTCTGCAGCCTTCCAGGGTCTGATTTTGAGATAACAGAAGCATTATGTCAAACACTTTGTGTGCTTCTTTCACATAAATGTAGTCTCAATAAGAGGCTTGGCATAGGTTTTCTTGTACACCTCCTTGCACATATCCATCGCTCTTATTATTCTCATATGTGTTGATCAAAACCCATTAAGCTTCTCTCTCAGATTTGACCTCACCCCATGGCTCTAATACTATGTTATTTGGCTGCATCTCCTGTAATAACCGTAACACCCTCCTCCCACATCTACCCAAGTAAATGGCCAACCGAGATAAACATGTGGCGAAGAGTTAATATGATATGATTCAACAGAACCCCCAGGAGACATCCATCCCATCCAGCTAACTAGCCCTTAAGAAAAACTAAGATTTTTATTGCATTAAAGCTTCAGTCGCTCCCTTGACATGGGCATGCATGCGACTGGGACCCTCCAGTCGCTCCCACAGCAAGAAATGCATGCGACTGAGGACTTTTCCAGGTAGTTTTGTGCCACTTTTTCTGGGCCAGGACTCAGGCCACTACCCAGAACTCCATGAAACTTATAGAAATGAAAAATAACATCAAAGCAGTGATACAAATGCAAATACTTAAACAATGACTTGACTGGACCCCTACTAGCCATCACATGCATTTCATCAAACATGTCAGAAATATGCATTCTACAAGTTTAAACAACATATTTGAGCATAGGGGTCTCACACTTATCTAAGAATCACCAAGAAGCATTGTCACTTCATCACAATAGTTGCATTACCATCTATCAAGCCATATATTCATTGTTCATTCAATTATTAACCAAAACATGATGAGAGCAATACATTTTCACTATCATAAAACTCACTCATAACTAGCATATAACCAACAAAAATATCAAGGACATAACAACCATATAAGCCACACATAAACAAGTATATTTACCCATAAAATACCAAGGAGAAATAGAGCTCTTATTGATGATTGCATAGGCTGACCAAGTATGGGACTTTCATGAACCACATGACCATAGACTAGGATAAACCAAATCTTTCTTTTAGCTAGTCCACCTGTGCCATATTCTAAGCATCAATGTGGTATCTCATAAAACAAATCAATTAAAATGATCTAGGGCTTCCAAAGGCCAAACCACCTCAAGCCTCAACTAGTGACTCCACCTCACAGCTGGAGATAACTAACCATCGCCAGATTGGTCTTTACCCAAGTTATTCAAGGCTCTAGAGCATTTGTTCCAAGCAGCGCTTCCAAGACTAGTAACTCAACCCATAGTTGTTGTCGGACTTCCAGAGCATTTGTCCAACTAGGGCTTCCAAGAATAGTAACTCAACGCACCAAGGTCTTCCAAAGAATTTGTCCAACTAAGGCTTCCAAGACTAGTAACTCAAGCCAAGTTTTTATGGGGCTTCCAAAGTGTTTGTCCGACGAAGCCTTCCAGGAACTAATAACTCAACCCACAGCCAAAGGCACAAGAAAACCAACCAGAAAACAAAATTTAAACCCACAACACCATGGTTATACAGGAAATGGAAAGGCGAGGCACAACGATTGTCAATCTAGGCAATCCTCCATGACAATGACATATCAATACCAAATAACCATATGCATATGCCATGCATACCAAAACTAGTAAGGAAATCATACATGCAACTCGGTACCTACAAGCAAAACCAGTTGCAGTTGTTGATCCTGATTTCCTCTTGTGCTTCCTTGCTTTTCCTTTGCCTTCTTGCTCCAAATCCCAATATGACACACTCCTCCAAGAGTGCTCCAATAAAACTCTAAGTGTCCAAGAGTATGAGAGAGAGAGAATAGAGAGAGTTCCAAAACTGAACTGAAAAAAGATACTAATTGATCCTCAGAAGCCTTTTAACCAATTAGGTCTCTATTTTCTTTATTTTCCATTATTTTTCCTTCAATTTCCCTCTCATGCAATTATGTGACCTTTCACCTTGCTTTTCTCCTAATTTCCATTATTTTCATAAATAAAATGTCAAATAATGCTTATTTTCCTTTCCAAATCCTTTGTCATTGCCTTTGCCAATTTCCTTGGCCATAATAAAACAAATGAACACCCACTAGGATGTTTTTCCCAACATTCAACTTGGAATATGTGTCCCATGACCTTGGTCTTATAATTTTTTACATGAATTTTTAACCAGGGTGTTAGAGAACCCTCACCATTGGGGGAACACTGTCCTCAGTGTTCAATGACACCTACAACCAACAAGACTGTCGACAATGAAAACATACTGCCCATGGAACTTTATAACACAGCTCGTTGCAATATTTACAACGAAATCCTGCTGAAAACATGACAACCATACCGTTTACTAGAGCTTTATAACACAACTCATTACAATATTTACAATAACAACCACATATACTGTAATACACATTTGCTTCAACCAACAAATAATCATACTATTTATGGAGCTTTATAAAACCAGCTCGATACAGTATTTACAATAATATACACATATGCACATTTGCTTAACCATCAAATAAAAGGATATGATGCCTATATCAGCAACAAGGGAATCCATAGGCTCACACCTCCATCCTCAAAAGTAGTACTAGGATTCAGTTCCTTCCCAAAGAGTCCAGAATCCAATGCCAAAGTCAAATTCTGCATCCAATGTCCAACGCTACAATCTTGTGCCACTTGTCCTCTAAGTGAATAGTTACCAGCTCATTGTTCCAAGGCACACTCCCAGTGTGCATCTGATTCCATCTGGTAATGCTAATGACCAAAACATATCCATCCTCGACCTTCCCTTTTCTACTACATAGTCCCTCAGATAATCAGATCATGCCCTTCCATGCAGTCACACACCTTCTAGGTTTCGTTGGCACCCCCATCCCAGACAATCCATCCCTTGGCAAGGTTTCCTCGCATCGAAAGGCCTAAAAACCAAGGCATGTCCCTGCCTCAATACCATCATACTAGTCATAGCATGCTCATGGAAATCAATGGACACTATTGGGTACCAATGTCCCACAATGGCCCTGCTCCTGAAATGCTTTACCAACATACCGCTGCATATTCCAATTTCTTTTGCTACTACTGCTAATTCTTGCAGTCGGTTTCAACCACCCAACCGGGAATTTTCATGCTTTCTTGTACCAGGCACATAACTATCATTAGATTCAAAATAAATTGAAATAAACTCAAATTACACTTCATTGGTAGATCGTCAATAAGGTACACTTGCAATTATGCTCACTTCTTGTAACAATAATTCAAACTAAATGTTTGATTAAATCGTTATGTCTAAACATATCACATCTGGTTAGCTCAAAACACAACCATCATAATCAAAATCATAGATCACATGTAACCATCATAAACCAAAACCATAGATCACATGCATAGTCAAAATTAAAATAAAATACTAAAACTTGTCCTTTAATCGATCCTTTTAATATGCACATTGGATCAGTTGCCACACCTGACAAACACCCAGTGCCTTCTCTTCAACCACGTACACATACACAATGTACATCACAACACATACATCCACACACAGCGTACTACACCGCACAATACATACACCTACACCTAATATACATCATGACATGTACACCTACACTTAGCGTACAGCACAACACAATACATACTCCTACATTCAATGTACATAACAATACACATACGTACACATAGTACAACACAACAAATACACATGTGATGATACCATGACTACACAATGCGCATACATGGCACTGCATGCCCGCAACACAACATGTACGACATGCACATAATAACACATGTACACTAGTACCATATGTACAACATGTACATAGCACCACATGTCCGCAATACCACATGTAAAATATGTGCATAACATCACATGTATAGGACACCACCTACACAATGTGTACACAACACCACACCAACTACACAATGTGTACACAATACCACGTATACACATCACCACATGTACACAGCGCCACATGCATGACATGTACACAACACCGCCTACATATAGCACCACATGTATAATCATGCACACAACACCATATGTACATAGCACCACATGTACAACATGCACACAACACCATATGTGCATAGCACTACATATACAACATGTACATAGCACCATTTGTACCCAGCACTACATATCCAACATGCACACAACACCGCATATCCATCACGTGCACAATACAATCCATACACAATACCACATATCCAACATCTACATA